>VZUA01048735.1:0-13864 GCA_013401035.1 Horornis vulcanius
CTGATGTAAGGGCACATTATTCCCCCTGCAATTCGGCAGGGCCTGCTTTAATATGCAGCATGCCCTGAAGAGCTAGCACTGCTGAGCCATCTAAGAGGATTCCTGTGGTTTTAAATTTCAGGTTTTCAAATCCAGCCCAGAAATCCACCTATCAGTTTCTAAAAGTAATTTTAAAACTCCAGCTGCATTCTGGCCCACAGTTGTACCGTACCCCCACCTTGGCTACACCTACAGTTTGCTGTGTCCAGCTCAGCCATTTGTTTCTGAACCAGGAGCTACTCCCTGATGTACAGCTGGCCATTCACAAGCAGTAGCTGATGTTAACACCAGTCAGTTACATACAGCCCCTGATTGCCCTGTGTGACTGAACTAAGTAAACACATTCTAACGAAAACTGAAATAAAAACCCAAACTTTGGTACATTAGTGCACAAACTTTGTTTCTTCAGCTTCTGGATGCAGCTCACTTGCTCCCAAGACGGCTCTCAAAGTTTAAGTTTTCTGTCTCTTATCTGTGTGTTTTCTGTCTGAACAAACACTGTGTTCCTGACCCATTTTCCATGTCTATTCTTTATTTATGTGTTGAAACTCAGTAAACATTATGCAAATATCAAAGGGTATATTTACTAAGCAAGCATTTCAAAATCGGGAATTGCCATCTGATCAGACACGAGGAACCAACCTGAGGGAAGATGAGCCAGCTTCAAAAGTACTGAACTCAACTCTGCAACACGTGTAACGTGGCCCTGCACTGACTGCGTGTAACGTGTCAAAATTCCCAGGGAACCAGAAGAAATTCAGACCTCTGAGCTCCCTGTGCAAACCACAGTGTAACTTTCCTGTTTCAGTTTTCTCTCACTACAAGTGGTGAAGAGGTGCCTGTAGAAAATAATGTTTTGAAATATACAGTTTGCCCTGCCAGGGCAAAGAAGGGAGACTGCAGATCTGCTGGTGTGCAGAGGTTACAATCCCTCCTGCTCCCCTTCCTTGGTGTCGACTGGGCTCTGCTGTTGGTTTTTGATTACTGATGGATTGCATCACGTTCCCCCAACATTTACCTTACAAGGCTGAAATCCTGTTTCTTCATATCAGCATTATCCTCTGGAATATTGCGAGCCAAGATGCCTAGTTACAAAAAACAGTGCATCTTCATTAAAAAAGGTCTAAATCACCAACAGGTTTTTAATTCAACACCTCCCTTCACACTGTGCTTTTGTCCTCAGAGCCTTTCTATTTTATTTTCATTTTAGTTCAGACAGCACCCTCAGACTCTGCTCCTTTATTCCACTTTACAGAGTCTTTGGCTGTTCAAATTCCACACTAACAGGTCTTCTTCCCCCAATGCTAAATCCTAGAGTATTCCAAATGCTGACCAGCAACCTCAACAATGTATGTTCTAAGCACTCGTTGCTACCCTTAAAACACTGAAACCGTCATCAGGGACTTCATGGGAAAGAAAAAGGGCACCTGCCCTAAGAGACAAGGGAAGCAGGAGAGAATGACCAGTGTAGGTGGCTGGTGGGGTCTAGGAACTCAGAGAAACATGAGGGTGACATGAGGGTGAGGAACAGCACAGTCCTGCGTTCAGGGTCACGGCAGATTGCCTCCGGCCCTCACGCAGGATGGGAAACAGGTTCCACTTGGGGTACCTCAAGCACAGCAACAGGAGGTGAAAGAGCAGATGGATTAATGTGCAGGCAGACCAGTTATCAGAGATCCTCCCCACTGAAGAGGAGTCAGAGAAGATCAGAGCATGCAGGAGTCATCCCTAAAGCCTGCACTGTTGTGTTCCTCGTTGTGCACACCAGACCCACCCACAGGCTGAACTCCGTGCAGCTCCCTGCCCCGCACATCTGCAAAGGCATTTACAGAGAAGCTCTGTTACTTATAGCCCCAGGGAGAGAGCTCTGCTAACTGCAGAGATGCCAGCACAGCAACAAGGAGGTATTTCAGCCACCCTGCACTGCACCCCGTGGCTTTTCACCTCTCCTTCTGTTCCCGGAGCAAATCTGTTCTCATTACTCTCATTACGTCCACACAACCCTTAAAAAAGGCATCTGTCAACTCCTCCTTCCCACCCTCCCTGCCCTCCTTTAGACTGAAAGCTGTACTAGCAGAAACATACCAGCATGGACTGCAGGATGAAGGGTTTTCACACGTCCACCCAGCATCTCAGGGAAGCCTGTCAGGTCCGAAACATCTCTGCCCAAGAAGAAAACAGCACGGTGACAGATGTGCCATACTGACTTTATCCAGACTGAACGACCCAAACCAAACAAAGTGCACAGATTTCACTACAAACCGCCCCACGCCGAAGGGACAGCAACTGCTTCACCCATGAATGGAAATAAGAGTTCTGGGGTCATACCCAACTAAGCAATACGGCCGTTTCTTGAATGCACTGGAATAACCAAGATAAGCAAACCCCAAGTCAAAATGGTTTAACAGAGAGAATGGAAGGCCATGTGGAGATGCTCTTCCTCCCAGCCTAGTTTCATCAATCCTTGTGACTGTTTAGAGTGGTAATAACAATAATGAGGGATGGGGAAATGTGAGAATCCTTTGCTTCAGGCTTCACTGACAGCACAGCCAAGGAAATAAGCTGGAGAGACACAACCAAGTGCCGGGTAATCAGTGAGCAGATTCGTGTTGATGTGTCCCAGGGACCAACCACTGCGCTCACAGGGAGCAAAAATGGAGTCACAGACACCTGTCCTGCCAAATAATTGACATTTTTTCATCACTGCGCTGAAAGCCATTTTTATCTGGCCAGAGCTTTTTTGGTTTTTTTTTAATCACAGCATGGAAGAAACCAGAACAAATTTCCCCAGAATCATGGGCTAAATCTGCCAGTGACTGTACACGACCTTTTCCCAACAGTGGATGCGCAACACTTAAAGGTTCCATCTGCATTAAGTGACTGTGCTGGGAAAATTATTTGTGACCAATGAACTCCAGTAAGCTTCAACATGTTCCTGACACATCAGTGCTGTCCCAGGACCAGGTAAAGCTTTCACCTGAGGCTGTGAGGAGCAGCACTCAGGGCAGATTATGAACATCACGGTAACAGATTGTCCTATGGAAACAAAGCTGCCTCAAGGCAGACAAGGAATCCCAACAAAAAGCTCCAACACTTCTCACAGTAATCTCCTCAGCCAACAGACCCCCTTGGACAAAAAGGTTCTGAAGTTTGCTTTGGGGCAGAGTTTTATTTTCTTTTTTTTTTTTTAAGGGAAGACTTGCTTTCAAACCAGTTTTCAATCATTTTTGTTCACAGAGAAAAGACTTTAAGCAACCTCAGGGCCCAAATGAGCATTTTTGGTGGTGATGTACAGGGGAGTCGGTGTACCTGACAGGCAAGCCAGCATCCCTCAGGGACTTGGCAGTTCCTCCGGAGGCAATTAAACCCAGGCCAAGTGCATTCAGGCTCCTCGCAAATTCCACCAGGTTGGTCTTGTCAGAGACGCTGAGTAAAGCTGGCAGGCGGGAAGAGCACGAGTGTTTGAGTTTTAACAGCGCACACAGAGAAAGCGACAGGATTAAGCGAGCGTAACTTCTATAAGTTGAGTGGTTTAAGAGTGTATGCGGTGCCTGGGGAGGGGAAGGGGAGCACCAGAGCCTGGGGTTCCTGCTCAGGGGAAGCCGCCCCTCAGGCGAGGCCACGGCCTCGGGGCGCCGAGCGCGGGTCCGATCGCCCCAGCGCCTTCCCCGCCCCGGGAGCGAGGGACAGCGGCCCGGGGGACACAAGCAGCGCCTTCCCGCCCCCGGCACCCGCGCGGGAACCAGCGCTGAGGCGCCTTCCGGGGCCGGCCCGCCGAGGCGAAGCGGCGGCCATTGCGGGCACGGCGGCGGCGGGGCAGGGCTCCCCCCGACACACACACACGGCCCTCAGGGCACCCTCCCCGCGGCCATCGCCCGCCCCGCGTTACCGAGCTGCTGCCGCGCGGCCATGGCGCCGTCGGTGCGTGCAGGAGGGTGCGGAGGCACGGAAAGGGCGAGCGGCGGCGGCCCAGCGGGATTTGGGCGCACGGGGGCGGGAGCCGGAGGGGGCGGCCCGGGCGGGGCGGGGAATGCAGGGGGGCGGCGGTCGGCTCGGTGGCGGGCACGTGTTTTTTGGGACACACGCGTGGCCTCGGGGGGAGGATGCCCCTGGTCGTGTGTGCGAGCGGGTGTTCCCGCCGCACGTGTGCCCAGTGTGCACGACGTGGGTGCCCCAAACATACACACATACACGCGTATATGTATGTGCATTGACACGGGAGCACCACACCCACACCGAGGTTCGTATATGTGCGCACACACACATACAGAATTGTCGGTGGTGGGAAGCCCAGCGTAGTGCACAGGTGAAAAATGAGGTGATACCTGTTCACAGTGGAAGGTGGTGCAGTAAGGACCATTAATTTTTTTCCAGGAGTACTGATGGGAGTTTCATCTATGGAAAGTCCTCTCGCAGAGCTTCCACATGGGCAGAGGCAAAACACTAATTTACCAGGTCTGAGGTAAAAAAAAAAAAATCATTTACAAATACTGAAAGGATGCATTTATTTATTTATTTATTTATTTATTTATTTATTTATTTTTCTCCATAAGGGAAGCTTTTTTTCCTCATGGGCCTCCAAATTTCCTGATACTTCTTGTAAAAGAGCTTTGCTTGTTTTCCTGCTAGCCTGTGGTTCACAGGTAGCACTGGCTGAACATGTTGGCTTTAACAGGTTAAAATCTGTGCCATGCCCCTGTACACCCCAGCAGGTTTTAGCTGCAGCCCTGGGACAGCAGTGCTCTGCAAGTAGAGCTCTCTGCAGTTAATTTGCAGCACAAGCCCTGGTCCCCACCTGGTAATATTGAATCAGCAATAATGTCAGCACGGGCAGGCCCCTGAGGCATCCCTGCGTACTTGTGTCACATTTTCATCGACCACACAGGTGTTCATTGTACACCTGCAGCTCCCAGAGCACTCAGACTGCATTAGCACTCCTAAAAAAGAAGGAATAAATGGAAGTTTTTAGCTCTTGCAGGCAAAAAGGTGGGAGGTACAATGCAAGTGCAGCTGCAAGGCCCAAACACTTGGCTGTTTTGATTGGTGAGTCTCTGGGCTTGGGCAGTATTGTCTGTGTGAGGAAGAGTCAAGCCAGAAATACCAAACATACATAATAAACCCAGTGTGTGTATTACTCTCAGTAGCAGCTGGTGACAAGCAGTAATAAATTACTGCTCAGGAAGGTGGCTGGGGCCAAATGAAAATATACTGTTAAGTGGTACATGAGAACTATCATTATGAAAATACACACCTTGGAGAGAATAAAAGTTGTGCAAAAAGTACAGCTGAGGTGGGCTTTAGTGATGATTAATGTCTGAGCAAATGAACAATTTGACAGAGCACTGCATTTGTATCCAACATCGGAGGGTGACTGTGTATTCCAGCAGGGTGCCTGGCGGCCCTGTCAGCCTGTGCACAAGGACAGGGACGCTTCTGCCTTCAGACAAACAGTGGGAGGGTGGTTATCAGCTCAGTAATGGCATTGGCTCTGTTGTCTGTCCAGCAGTTCGTTGTCCCTTGGCACTTGAAGTGAGGTTTGTTTGTGCAGGAGTGGCAGGGGGTGGTTTGGGCTTAATCCCTGTCCCAGCACAGAAGGACATGGAGCTGTTGGAGCAAGTTCAGAGGTCACCAACATGATCAGAGAGATGGAGCACCTCTGCTGTGGGGAAAGGCTGGGAGAATTGGGATTGCTCAGCCTGGAGAAGAGAAGGCTTTGGGGTGACCTGATTGTGGCCTTCCAGTGCCTGAAGGAGCTGACAAGAAAGATGGAGAGAGACTCTTTACAAGGGCCTGGAGTGACAGGACAAGGGGAGATGGGGTCAGACTTAAAGAGAGCAGGGTTAGGTGGGATATTGGGAAAAAATTCTGCCCTGTGAGGGCAGTGATACTCTGGCATAGGGTGCCCAGAGAAGCTGTGGCTGCCCCTGGATCCCTGGCAGTGTCCAAGACCAGGTTGGACAGGGCTTGGAGCAACCTGGCATAGTGGAAGGTGTCCCTGCCCATGGCATAGGTTGGAACTGGATGATCTTTAGGGTCCTTTCCAACCCAAACCATTCTGTGATTCTGCATCCAAGAAGGGACATTCTGGCTGTGTGCTAGATGGGTGTCTGGATTTGGATGTGATTGATATGTCCTGGTTTGGAGATGGCTTTGCAGGAAAATCAGACAGTCTGCCTCCTCCAGAGATTTAGTTTTGCTTTATAGAGCTTAATTTTAATTGGTTTTGGTGATGTTTAAAGGATATTCAAATATCCTGTGCCCTGCTCATGTCCCATCATTTATTCAATAGGAATGAGGTCTCATTGGAGCTTTTTCCTGGTGTTTTAAAGCATTACAGAAGCTCGTCCTGAGCCAAGAATGCAGTAACATCATATTGGAAATAATGGGAAGAGGTAAATGCTAGAATTGCAAATACCACATTAAGGTTATTTCTAAATCATACTAGGGCCTACATCCAAGAAAGAAAAATCAGACTTAATAAGCACTGCTGTGTTAATAAAGAGAAGTAAAAAGAGGATGAAGCTGAATAGAGGCATACAAAAAGGGTGGTGTTGCTGTTGTTAGGACAATACCCTAGATTCCCTTCTCTTTAGGCTGTAGGGATGTTTTTTAGCTTGGCTCTGAGTCTCTGTTCTGAGACTGTTATCTATTGTTGTTTTTGGTTTTTTTTTTCCATGTAGCACACCAAGAAGAGTGCAGAAAAACAGGTCAGTTTGGCTGTTGATTCATTTGTTAGGGTAGGAAGCAAACAAGGTGGGATTTTCCAGCTGCCTGTGGGCTAGCAGAGGGTGAGCTGGGCCTGCCAGTGGACAAGGAAGACCCAGCCAAAAATTCAGTGTGGATGTCCATGGCTGGCATGGTTTGAGGTGAAGTGTCATGAGGGGTGAGCATCACACCAGGTCTGATCTGGATCTCTCTTACCCCANATGTGGATGTCCATGGCTGGCCTGGTTTGAGGTGAAGTGTCACGAGGTCTGATCTGGATCTCTCTTACCCCAGGAAAGGTGGCTCATCATCACAAGGCTGCTTTGGAAAAACATCTTATTGTGGGCATCTCTGCCTGTATGAACACAGTCCTCAGCTTTGAAATTCCCCATCACACCAAGCTTATCTTCCTTAATCAGGCCCTGCTTTCATTTACATCCCTCCCCACGCCTTTCCTCAACACCCCCTTGCCTCTGCTATGCTCTGTGTTGCCCTCAAGCAAAAGGTTGTGGTGTTCAGCATGATGCAAGACAAATACATCTCAGTCCTACCCTAACTCCTGATTCCTGCCCTGGCAGCTATTGCAGTGGGAAGCAAGGAAGTGTATTCTGATATCTGTTATCTCCCTGGGGGATGCTGTTGGCCAGGCACTGGGCCTCAGTTTCTCCAGTCTCACAGAGACCACGGTCTTGCAAGCACTTATCTCTGCCCCCTATAGGGATATAGATAGATTATGATATGGGATATAATAGATATATTATGGGATTGCTTACTGCAAAGGTCTCCCGGAGGCTTCAAGTGCCCTGTCTCGGGTACTGCACAACAGCAGAGGTGAACTCATCATTGAATCCAAGCTGCTTCTCAAGGGTTACTGCTCTATGCAGGCTTTTGGTTTGTCTGCCTTTTGCTCTCAGGGTTCATGAGAACTTCAGGGTAAGATCCTCTTGGTGTATTGCAGGAGGAAAGCAGCTGCCAAGTACTGCTGTGTTGAACCTTGTGCAAGAGCTGCATCACACACTGCCTGTGCCTCTCGCTACGAGTTAACTCTGGGGTAGCTTCAGCACTGAGCTGATGAACAGGCCGGCCAGGAGTGTTCCACAATGACAGGGAGGCTCAAGAGCCCCGATGCATTTTGAGTTTCTTTTTCAGCCCTTATCAGCTTGGAGCAGCTTTTGTTTTACTGTGTTCCTCGGAGGTCCCAGTTAAATCACATCCGTGGTGTGCCGGCTGTCGGCTGTCGTTGTAAATCCCTGCTCAGGGTCCCACGGAGCTGCTGAGGTGGCAGTGAGCCTTTAGCTGAAGTTCAGAGACACCAAAGAGCTCTGCACGTTCAATTTGACCTGGGGTGTGAAGGTTACATCCCCTCCTCACTCACCAACACCAGTGGTCGGTTTTCCCAGACCTGTGATATCAGTCTCTAATGCTTTTCCTGCAAAAGAACCAATTTCCTTGTAATAGAATAAATATTGCAGATTTCAGCCTGAGTTATTCTCCTAATGCTCTGGGTTATGAATGAGACCCAAAGGTGCATAAACTGAAGGACGATTTATTTTCTGAACGCTCCCATTCCTTTTCTCCCAGAGGCTGGTTCCTATCCAAGCATAGAAGGAAAAATAATACCAAAAAAGCAAGAAATAGTTTCTCTTGTTGGTGATTCAGTGCCTACTCCATCATCTGAACCCCACACGTAGGCTGTGCCTGAACAGGTGTTTGCAATTGCAAATATGGGGTTTGCAGTAAAAAAAAAACCAAAAAAAACCAAAAAAAAACAAAANCAGGATGCTTTTCCTTTTCACAGCACCATGGAATCCCAGAACGGTTTGGGTTGGAAGGAACCTTAAAGCCCATCTCATTCCACCCCCTGCCATGGGCAGGACACCTTCCACTGTCCCAGGCTGCTCCAAGCCCCCTCCAGCCTGGGCTTGGGCAGTTCCAGGGATGGGGCAGCCACAGCTTCTCTGGGAAGTTGAAATCACGGATTCATCGGTGTCTCCCTCTGCCCCCAGCTCTTTGGACACCAGTGTTTGTGTCCCTGGGGGAGAGGGCTGCTGCCGGGAGAGCTGTCCTGCCGGGATCCCGCCGGGATCCTGCCGGGATGCCAAATGTGCAGGGAACCGGCTCCCACTAGAGCGCGCTAGGACAGTTAAAATGGAGCTGCTTTTCTGCTGGCATCACGGTGGAACCATCAAAGATGCCTGTGCAAGGAACGGCACTTTTGTTTTTCAGCAGGGATTCTGGCCAAGTTCCCCATCTTTTGAGTCCAGTTCCCTTGGATGAGTGTGCAGCAAAGCCAGCTGTAGCTGCCTTAGAGCACTGAGGTTTGGGCTGGGACAAGTGCTGGCAAAAACCAGTTGGAAGACCCTGGCCTGGACAGAGGGCAGGGAGAAGCTTTGTCCTCAAGCCCTGTCTCATCTCGCAGTGCCTTTGCTGCTGTGTAAGGCAGAGGAAGTGGGAATCTGTGCAGTACTTGGACACGGACAGGAGTCCACCTCAAAGTCCCATCGTTGGTCTGCTGTTGTCATTTGTGCATTTTGAAACTGCCCCTAACAAACTTGCCCATCTTCACAGGGGAATTTCCTGCCTCCACCCAGGCTCTTAGCCCCCTGCCTGCTACCCTCGTTTGCTTCATGTTTACTTCATCAGCCAGCTGGAGCATAATTCCTTCCATGATCTATGGTCTAATACATAAAGATGACAGTGACATGAATCTTGGCTTAGGTTTCAATTTGCATGTTAATTCATTGTGGTTCCCTAGATAGCTGGAATTTGCTCCAGCAGGATCTGGGAGATGATGAAATGGGAGGGGTGTTCTCCTGTGTCCCAGCAGGAGCCTGGAGCCATAGGTGCCATAGTTTTGCTGTCCACCAGGCACCATCTCTTGTAGCTCTACAGCAAAAAGCAAAGCAAAGATGAAAAGCAGAACACAAATCCTAAATGAGGAGCATTTCTTAGTACAAAATGCAAACAGAGTCGTGGCTCTGGTAGTTGAGAAGCATCTGGAAAATCGGTGAAGCCTGGTTAGAGAGCCTGCAACAGATTAGTAAGGAACAGAGTGATTTTACATAACAATCCAGCCCCAGTCATCTCTGGTTCACAAAACCTTGCCTGACACACTTATCTAGAGAACAGAGAGACTCCAGGCAGGGAGGAAACTGATTTCCCTGAGTGGGAGGCAAGCCCATGTTGGCTCTGAAGGGTTTAGGCACAAACCCCATCACTCCATGGGACTCATCTTTCTGTCTGACATCCAGGAGCTGGCTTGCAGGGAAGGAAATGCTGCGAGCCTGTGTTCAGTTCCAGCGCTCTGGGGGACCACGGGAACACTGTCAGGCTGGCAGGAGACTGACAGCAAACCCAGGCAGAGCTGCCATTTTCCTGAAATGCCTGAAAAAGCAGCACCTTGCCAAAGGTGGCACGAGGAGGCTCTCGTGGAAAGACAGCCGTACGTGGTTATTTATCTGTTACATTAGAGCTAACTCAGATCCAGGCCCTGGGGAGCTGGGATCCAGGATAAAAACAGGGCTTGCTGCAAGACCCTGTGAGCTGAATAGAAATCATGGCTAAATAGGAGCATGGGAAGAGGGAGAGTTGTGTGAAGAGGCATGGCCAGCATCACACAGCAGGCACTGCCACAGCCAGAGAGGCTTGGAGCAGTCTCTAGCTGGCAGATGGGTTTACTTGCAGCAAATCATCCATTTTCAGATTTTGCTGATTTTACACAGTCTAATTTTAATAGCAGAAGAAAAGAGGGAGACATTTTTTCACAAATCGCTTGTTCCTTTCCTTCTTTTCCCCCTCCCTAGTAACTGCACTAGGTAACTGTATTTTGGCCTTAGAAACATGGATAACATTTAAATGAAGAATTGTTGGGGCAAAAAATTGAAAATAAATGTTGTCTCTTCTCTGTGTTCAAAACCCAAGGGCTTTGGATTCTCCAGGAGTTTCTTGTGCTTTCTGAAAATGCTGTTATCTTGTATGCCCTGCATTCATAATCAGCTGTGGTTCCTTCTTTCTGTTCTGACCTTCCTTGCTCAGTGTCTCAAGCCACAACAGACAAATTCTGGCTTTTCAGAATCATCTTCCTGATGCTTTATGGCTAGAAAAAGAAGAGGTTTTTTTCCCCCAGAAAACATTATTAAATCAAGCCTTTTCATTTTTTTTTTCACCTCAATCAAAGCCAAGTTTTTCAGCTTTTCATTAAACCAAGTATTTGAAGTTGTTCAGGAGGCCTTAAAATGAACATTTCCAGGTTCTAGACTAAACACATTTTCCAGACACTGCTTTTCAGGAAAGTAGGATTTAATCATGTACCTTCTGTTCCGTTAACAAGGTTCCATTAATATTTTGAGCTAGCTTAGTACAGCTCTGGATTTGGGAAATGCGAGGTTATGATAAGTCTGTGCAAATTCAGTGGAGGGTGTTGGTGTTTCCCTGCGTGGAACAGGGGGGGAAGGACTGTTCACAGTTGAAATCTCTTGGTGAAAAGCCCTGGGCAGGACTGAGTTCCATCAATCCTGGGCACAGAGTGCCTGTGTTCATGTGGCAAATCCACCTGGAAGCGGTGGGGAGCCTTCAGGATGGGGATGACAAACACCACCCCTCATTAGGCAGAGCTGAGGCAGGGACTAATTAACCTGGAGCTGCAGTGGTGCTGCTCGTGCCTCGTGTCCTGATGGATCCTGACTCTTGGGCCAAGAGCAGGATCAGTGTTGGCTCTGCTTGCTGCAGCTTTCCTCCACCTTTTCCTCCCCTGCTTTAATTGTGTGGAGCTGTTTTCCTGAGCTAAATTAGCAGATACATGGAGGTGACAATTTGGGCCTTGTATGAATTTGGTGGTGAAAACTGAGCCTGAGACNTAATTGTGTGGAGCTGTTTTCCTGAGCTAAATTAGCAGATACATGGAGGTGACAATTTGGGCCTTGTATGAATTTGGTGGTGAAAACTGAGCCTGAGACTCAGGCCAAAGCAGCAGGGCCAGAGGGAATTTAATGGGACTTCCTGCAAAACACAGCTACAGACTTTCAATTGACTTTCTTCAATTTGTCTAACTAATGTCTTCTCTAGCCCTGCTTTTTAATTCATGATACTATCATCAATCACTTAATTATGACCTCATCTCATTCTCTATTAAGACTTGGGTGACAAATAAGGACAGGGTCACACTTAGTTTGTGTTGCTGTGTTTTATTGCCTAGATGAAAAGAGGCAAACATGCTGGGGACAGAATTTCCAAAACATAAAATTCTGCTGACAATATACAACATTTAGCTATTTCTGGAGAGCTGGAAAGTAGGACTTTTTGGTTGGTTGGTTTTATTTACACTGTTTTCCACATAAATACACACCTTGTCAGACCTGGGAACAGACTCCTTTTAACTCATCTCACGAGCACACATCAGCATCATAACAATCACATGGGGAGAACTATTTCTCCTGGCAAGAGGCAGCTTAATCCAGTGGGTCAGATAAAAATCCTTCAAATAGAATATGGGAAGTTCTTTTTTTTTACAGATTAACCACTGCAAGGGACTGAAATCCCAGTGTTAGGCAGCATCAAATTCCTCTGATGCCATAAGCCATGGCAAAGAGCACACTGAGAGTAGGAATTTAGAACACGATTGAATCATGTGAGAGGGTTTTTATTCCTGAATTAACGTTAGAGATTCGAGTCTAATGTTATGGTTTGGGGAAAGGATGGTTAATTCTTCACGTCCTGTATTTTTGTTCAGGTTTGACATTTGCCCAGCCAAAACCTCCCTTTGCTGACCCACTGCTCATAGTTTCATCCCATAGTGTCATCCCACCTGGAAAGAGGGTGGCTCTTTTCCTCACAGATATTTTAGGCTAAAAAGATCCTCTTCTAAGCATCTTGGGAAGACCCTACTGCTGAATTCCATGGGGTTCCTTGTATTCCCAAGCAGGGATAAACCACAAGGCTGTGGGAAGTCCAGTGTTTGCAGTCTCATCTCTGGCTCTGTTGCAGACACTTGGAGCAGATTCTGCCCCTGCACAACAGAAATAAACCATGAAGGCTGAAAACTAGAAGAGAAACATTTAGAATGTATGGAGTGTTTTTATAAACCTATCCATTTCCAAGCCGCTTTCACAGTTTCCTGACTTGAAGGTTACGAGTGTTTGGGGTAGGCAATACCACACAAACAATATCCACTTCCAGCACATGTATATTCACAAGCTTCTTACTGCTGGTGCTGTGAAAGCATTGCTGTTTCTTCTGCAAATAAAACCATGTAATACTATTCATAATGGTTTGATGCCCCAGTTTGAGCTGTGTCATGCCATGCAGCAGTTTTGCTGCTCAATTCTTGTATAGCTGAAATACTGCAGCCCTCTGAACTTGCTTTCCTGTTTCCCCCTGATTTTCACTCATGCTCAGATTAGCACTTGGTCATCTTTACAATCCTTGCCTTTCCCTGTGTTCTCTTCTCTACAGCATGACCAAAATTTGTCTGCACAGGATTTTTATGAGCTTCTGCCCTCAGTAAAAAAGGGCCAACTTGTCTTGGGAAGTTTCCCCCATCAGTTTTGACATCTCCTGCAGCCTGCCATTCCTTAGCATTAATTTCTACCACTTCCCCTGGATTTCCCTGGAAGAAATTCTGATTAGGCCATAAGTGCTGGGCCATCCATCATTTCGTGCCAGTCACAAGTCACACGGTTCTGCTCAGCCTGGAAGGCACCAATCGTTCTTAATCAGCCCGAGTGTGCCACGGGTAACAGAGCTAAAGACCTGATTTCTGTGGCCATCCCCCTGGGATCCTGCCTAAGCATGGCAGTGAGGCAGAGCCATTGAGAGCCCTGCACAGCTGACTGAACCCCTGCAAAGCTCAGAGGGCTTCACAAAAGTCCTGTCAGTCAGCTTGCATTTGATTTCAGCTCTGATTCTCATTTGTTTACAGTGTCGCCCATTATGTGTAGAGTGTTTGCTAAACACTGAAGAAAAATGGTCCTGTCCCACGTAGCTGACAGCAGAAGGGCTGACAAAGGGAAGGAAGGCAGTAAAAAAGGTAATTTATGTATGAGTCATGCTTCCCAGCCAGCTGTGCTGATAAAAAATGGCCACTTTTATGGGAAGGCTGGAAAAAAGCAATGAAATTACCTTT
>VZUA01048745.1:15405-32658 GCA_013401035.1 Horornis vulcanius
CTGGTTGCAGGAGGTAAAACTATCAGTGGAAAGATGTGGCATTGACTCCAACTGTAGCTGTGTGAACAGAAATGGACCACAGACACTGAGGCCAACTCCATTCCATCATGTCCATCATAAAATATCATTGTTATGTGAAGCCTAAAGTGGTAAGAATGTGAAAGGAGAATAGGAAGTTACAGACATATTCCAAACAGAAATGAATTTTTTCCCTTTCTCTAAGGAATGCTTGGGTGACAAGAATTTACAACCTATTCAACATCATTATTTAAAATTACATTTACCAGTTTATTCTTAAAGTTCTCTAAATCAGTGGTGCTGCAGATGTAGGATACACCTCCCTCTCTCTGCTTTGGAGAGGCTTTTTTGGGAAAGAGTAGCATGTGTTCTTGTACAGCTTGTTCCACAGTGCATACCAACAGAAAGTGAAACTAACCTCACAAGAGCAATGTTTGAACATCTGATTGTATGTGTAACCATACATATATATTACCATAACTTAATTTGTATAGAATACATATATTCAGATTTGATTTTTAAAAAGCCTGTGGGGCTGTCAGGCTGATCCCTCTGCTTTAGTCTGTATTCCTTGCCTTTGCCTTTGGCCAGTTTCTTGGGGTATTTTCAGGATTTAAAGCATCTCAAAAGAGAGACTGTGGTCTTCATTTACTTTTGTACAGTATGTTACACATATTTTGTATAATAAAGTCTTTTAAATAAAATCAGGTCTGTATGTATTTTCTCAGGTACTTTGTTATAGCTCTTTCATGTATTATTCACAGGCTATATATTCACACACAGAATCATAGCATTTATATCTATAGGTGCAAAATTATGCTGCAGAAAATCTGAGAGAGTGCCTATGGGTAATAATCTTTTCTTTGTGTGACGGATCACATGAGAAAGATTTCTGCCAGTATAGTAACCCACATCTTAATCATCATGCATGCAGGTTTATAGGCTGCAACACTGCCACTCTTTGCTATTTCAGGCTGTAGAAAAGTAGTAACTCTCTAACAGCTATTTCTGCCCCAGTCTGCCTCCTGTACTAACCAGGACCTCAGTTACTCCATTAGTTTTAACCACAGCCTCCAGTCAGGGCAAGCTTTTTACTAAGGTGCCCATATTCAGGCAGTAGAGAATCAGTACCCTGCTCTACTCTGTGCCATCCAGTCACTCCCCAGCCCAGCTCCAAAGACTATGAGTCATACTTTCCACTTAATTAAATTAGATGAGTTTCTCATATATCATGTCATACTTTGCCCTACTGCTAGTCATCTCCCATCGTGACATTTTAATTGTTTGATTACTTCATCCATACTCGAAGCACACTACTATCATATGATTCATTTTATGCAGTAAAACATTCAATGTTAAAGGTGGATATTTTTTACAGTGTGGATTTCCATTGAAAATCATCCTTCAGAGCTGATGCAAGTAAGGCCTCAGTTGTCTAGATCAAACTGTAAGAACACTAGGGAGACCAGTGTTAGTCTTCCAGGAATGACAGGCATCTTGCTTATAAGCTTGTTGTCCAGCTTCTTATCTCTGATACATCAAACACACCATCATTTCAGCTGTAGAGAATCAATAGCAAGGCATCTTGTTTTTCAGGCCTGCAAATCAGTGCTTGAAATCACAGCTGCTGTCCCTCCTCAAGCACACCAACCCTCTGGACAGACACCTTCTTCCTGGATAGGTCTGCTGAGTAAATCACCTACTAAGTAAATCATCTGCCATGTCTGCATGTCTTGGTCTAAGACTGGTAGTGTCCCCCCTTGCAATGTGAGACTTACTCGTCATCTGCGCAGCACACACGTGTTTGGAGTGTAGACTGATGGCTTATGGTGATTATCCCAAGCATGATACCCAGTCCAGGGAGCTGGATTTAAAGCAGCTCTGTCTCAAGACAGAGCTTTGTGGTGCCTGCCCGCACAGAGATTCACTCCACTGATTGAACTAACACTGTGATACCTTAGAGGCTTGAGCTGAAAGGAAACTTCAAGATTTAAATAGACTTGAAAGGAGGCTGCCTATATAGCATCCATTAGTCTGTTAATTTTATTACTCTTAGAAAAAGGAGGGTGTAGTCTGTATTCTACCGAATGTCTGGGTTGTTTTCTGTTTGAAACTTTGTTAAGAACTGTATCATAGACTCGCACTAGGGAATGATTCCAAGAGTTGGTTTTGCTATTTTATGCTGTTCCTTATTTACTTTAGACAGGAAAAGTAACCGTACTTTAACTTCCATCATTCCAAGTCTGTGAGGAATACCTCACAGATACCTCTACGAGGTTCTATCTGTGAGGGTCTGCTGCCCCCTAATGTCACAAACACTAAAGACTGGTAATTTTGTTGCTGACTTTCAAAGCTTTCTGTAGAAACAGCACTGTAAATGACATTTTATCTTCTCAAATATGTTGTGGCACTCAAAACTTCGTTTCAATATCCCTTTTTCATATTGTATACACATAAGGAATAAAATCACTTTCTTTTTAAATCTTACTTTCATTTTCAAACCTGAAAACATAATTTGTCTCAGAAGTTAGGTTCTTAAATAGTTGTTGACACCAAACAAATAGGAATAAATTTAAAATGTTGCATTCCTAGAATTTCGTTTTGATTTTTAAGTCAGTGCATAGTCATACATTTTTAAATATAGAAGCCTACATATGTATTAGAGAACAGAACGATAAGCAAACATAATATTAACTCCCACTGAAATCTAAAACTATGCTTCAATTTTACTATTTTTAGTTTACTATTTTTTTCTTATGATACCATTAGAATGTAAGTACTACTGGAATAACAGACAACTACAGTAACAAAGTTAAAGTATTTATTCACCAGTACTCCCCACAAAAGATTAATGCATACTGGAATCAGTCATAAAGGAACACTGTACTCTTAAGTCAGTTTGCCATGAACATTAAAACCAATAAGCAAGGAATAAACCAATTGAACCAATTGAAATAAACCCCATATTTTTCTATGTTCCATGTACTTATGAGCTTATTGTGTCAAGTCTGTTTCCAAGTAAACACCTACACCACAAAATAGAAAAATAATACTATATGAGTCATGTTTGCATACAGTTAGCTTCTTTCACAGTTACTAAATCCCTTAACTAAATCCTTTTGCAATCTCAATTTAGCAAATAATCTGTTTGTTGGGGGGTTGCGCTTGTTTTTTTTTTTTTAAGACATGTATTTACTAGCTAGATTCAGAAATATCTGTTTCATAGAGCACCCCAAGGGATGTTTTCCGTATTACATTCATTATTACTTTATGAACACGTGGAAAATAATGCTCTACTGAAGCAGAACAGTAATAGGGTCATTGACTTGTATCGCTATAGAAGAGGTCAACACCATGTGTTCTTCTGTCATGAGAAGTACCTAATTTACTCATTTTCTGTAGAACAGGTAACTTAATATTATAAGTAGCTACATAATTTATGACATTAAAAGTGTAAAATTATTCATCAGCAGCAATTTGGGTACATGTTCAGTATGTAATTAGGAAAACGAGTTAAAATCTCTGTGTGTGCGGTTCCTGTGTGGTATTTTTTTAATGGCTTAAAGTCAAGGAAGAACAAAAACTCAGCTCCCCACTACCTAAACCAACATGGCTGAGCTGAAACCAAAGCAGTGGTATCCATGGCACAGATGCATCCTGGGAAAATGACTTCTTGATTGTAGTGTCTGCTCTGCCAGGAAAAGGATTAAAATTGGTGAGCAGAAACCAGAGTTAAGTGCACAAGTGCCTAAGTACCCCTAAGATAAGAGAAGATTGATATACAGTAAAGAGGAATGTTATGTCATAGACCTTTGACCCCTTGCAGTTGTTTTCTCAAAGCAATCCTTGAAATGACGACAACAGCCATCTTCACAGTCCTTGTTCAGACACCACCATGTCAGCTTTGGAAAGTCACAGAAGACATGAGGAACTTGGATTCCTCAGAAGAGTCAGATTAATTGTTTGTATAAAGGCAAGCAGGACATGCCTGTTCACAGAGTGTTTGATGTCACATGCAAACATCACCAGATGCCTGCGTAAATAGTTTCAAAGTGTCTAATAAGGCAAAGTCCATATATATGCATATAACACGTAACATCAGCTGTAAACAATTACTTGCCTTGTGCATTGCTAAATAAAATGTACCCTTCCATTTTAACTACATATATTATATATATGTATATGAAACATGATATTTCTGATCTGCAGCTCTTACACTTGTTTAAAAGCATATCAGATTCTTAAATCCAGGCAATGAAAATAGATTACTACTCATTCATGATATCTTTTTGTATTAATCTTCCCCCTCTTTGTTCCTAATTTTGCCATACTGCTGACATTACTGCACCTCCTTCCCAATTTACTGAAATCAGACACTGAATATCTTGCTGTTTCTCTTTGCTTCTCACTCCTTCTGAACATACCTTGCGGTTGGTTTACTTTCTTTTCTGGCTGGTCTTCGGCACCACCTGCTGTCTGACTTGTTGCTTGTTTGTTCTGTAAAGGAAAATCAGTACCTTATTTCAAACAGCATGAAGTTAATATTATAATGGGAGTACATTTAGCAGTTAGGGAAAATAATATCATTAGTCTTTTGCTGTAGCAAGACCTTCAGTTTTAGCTACGATGAGAAGATTAGTATCTGATGACAAAAGCCTTAGAAGACAAAATTCAGAAACTTCCAATATACTACAAGAACCTAATGACTCAGCTATGCAAACTACCTAACTGAATACCTCAATTACTATGAGAGGATATTCTAGGGAAGATACCAGGTCTGATAAAAGCCAGTTATAGAACACAGGAGGAAAATGTGTAATGAAGTTTGTAATAAATTCTAGACAGATGAAATTATTTTCATTGTTTTAATGTATTCACAGAACCTAAGGGCTTCCTATTATATCTGTACACACAACTCTGGTTAGTTCTGCAAGCTGTGGCACCTACTGACTTGCAAAGGCAGCACACCTGGCTTATGGCAAAACAGGAAGTACAGACAGAACAGTACCGAAATGTAAGTGACTAGAAAATTAGGTACAAAAATAATCTATTGCTGTTGTTTCCTAATGCTTCACTGAGGCCACCTCTACTGGTTTTGGCAGAGATAGTTTATTTTCATAGAAGTAGCTTTTAGGGTGCTGCACTTTGCATTTGTGACCAAAACAGTACTGGGAACATTGGGATATTTTAGCTAACACTGACTAGGTCTTGCACGGCATCAAGAACTTTTCTGCTTCTCTTGCTGCCCTGACAGTGAGTAGGCTCAGGGTGCACAGGAATTTGTCAGGGGACACACCTGGAATAGCTGGTACAGATGACCCCAGATGACCAAAGGGATATCTCAGACCATATGATGTTCTCAGCAATAAAAAAATAGGAGAAGGAGGGGACATTTGGAGTTATAGTGTTTTTCTTCCCAAGTCACCATTGTGAATGATGAAGCTCAGCTTTCCTGGAAATGGCTAAACACATGCATGCCAATGGGAAATAATAAATCAATTCCTTATTTTTCCTTATATTTATTTCAACCCCTTATCTTTCTCACTTTCTCTCTTCTGATTCTCTATCCCATCCTGCTACAGGCAGGAGAGACTAAGTGGCTGTGTGGGCTTAGTCGCTACAGGAGTTAAACCAGGAAACACTTTAGATATTCCTTTTACATGGACAAACACTTCAGGGCTACAATTCTTCAACTGAGTCCATGTAATAGACCTCTTAAAGCCCATGGAGAATTTTCACTGGTGTTCTGTATGGAAACCAAGTTTTTGATTCTCTCTGCATGCCATCTTTCTGGGTGTGCTTTTTCACAAAAGAAACAGAAGGCCCAGGACATCTGTATCTCTGCTACACTAGCAAGCCTGTTACATTGTGATTAGAATAAGCTGCACTACTAGAAGGATCCACCTACTTCCACATCCAGTTCTGCCTATAAGGGAACACCTGTCAAAGAGTAAAAACTGAGGAATTATGTCTGTCCAAGTCTCCAGCTATTTTCAGCTTAGGCCACTTCCCAAACATGATGCAGCTTGCTACTTCAGTAGCCATGGATTACATTCTCTTTGAAGCACCTGCTCAGTCTTCCCTGGGACTTGTGTAAACTGCATTTGCAGCAGCCTTTGCCGACTGCTCCTGTGGCTGGACAAATGATCCTCCAGCTGCTTCCAACTGAGGTCCTGTTACATTCCTGTAGTGGATTGAAGGTGCTCACTCAGAATCACAGAATCAATTAGGTTGTAAAAGTCCTCGGAGATCGAGTCCTGCCTATGACCAAACACCACCACTTCAACTAGAGCATGGCGCTGAGTGCCACTGCCAGTCTTTCCTTAAAAACCTTCAGCGATGGTGACTTCACCAGCTCTCTGGGTAGCCCATTCCAATGCCTAATCATCCTTGTGAAGAAATTCTTTCTAATGTCCAGCCTAGACCTCCCCTGGTGCAGCTTATGACTCTGTTCTCTTGTTCTATTGCTGGTTGCCTGAGGGAAAAGGCCCAACCCCAGCTGGCTGCAGCCTCCTCTCAGCCAGTTGTAGGGAGAGATAAGGTTCTCTCTGAGCCTCCTTTTCTCCAGGCTAAACACCCCCAGCTCCCGCAGGCGCTTCTTATAGAACTTGTGCTCCAGCCCCTTCACCAGCTTTGTGGACCTCCTCTGGACAAAGAGGAGGAGCCTGTAGCAGTTCGTGACCACCTCCCTTCCCAGCCCACCCCTCTTCGCAGGCTGAGGAGCCCTAGTTCACGCTGCCCTCTTCCCGGCCGGGCACCACCCCTGGTCCCGGAGCCCCGGAAGCGGAAGCGGCTCCCGGCGCTCTGTGTGCGGCGGCGGCCGAGGCGGAGCCGGGTGTGAATGGAGGCGCCGCGGGCGAGGGGCCGCTGAGCGCCCCGGGGCCGCCCCGCACCCCGCAGCCCCCTCCCTGCCTCCCTCCCTTCCCCCCCCGGGGCCGCCTGGGCCCCGCCATGTCCTACAACAAGATCCCGCCGCGCTGGCTCCACTGCCCCAGGAGGGGACAGCCCGTGGCAGGTGAGCGCCCGGCCCAGTCCGGCCCTGCCCGGCCGCGGGGCGGCAGCGGGCGCGGCCCCCTTCCCTGCGGCGCTCCGCTGCCCGCCGGTCCCGCTCCTCTTCATCGCTGGAGGCTGCCCGCGGCCTCTCGCCCTCTGTCCCGGCCCGAGTTCTTTGTCCTGGGGCTACGGCTGTGCAGTGTTCCCCTCCGAGCTCCTGGCCGGTGTTTGTCCCGGACCTGAATCCTGTTGGGCGGCTGTTTTCCTTAAAGCCCGGCCCGCAGCAGCGCTTTGCCTTCAGCGCCGGGCTCGCCCACCCTTCGGCCTAGCCCCCTCTCTGACAGGAGCTCTCCCCGGCCTCACCCAGAGGTGCAGGGGTACGGGCCCTCTCCTGCCCCCCGGAGCCTTAGTGCTGTGCTCTCGCCTCGCACCGTTCACTTTCGGGCTGAAACTTTTCCTGTCTGTCACGTCTGATGAGAGAGACGACAGCCAGGCATGCAGAAGGTGCCGTGCTGGAGCTACTAAGTTGACCAGAGGCTTGAAGCATTTTTCTTAGGAGGAAAAGCTAGGAGAGCTGAGCTTGTTATTCTCCAGAAGAGATGACTGAGAGGGGATCTCATTGATGTGTATAAATATCTAAGGGGAGTGTGTCAGGAAGATGGAACCAGGCTCTTCTCAGTGGTGCTGAGGAGTAGGACTAGAGGCAATGGGCAGAAGCTGATGGACAGGAGTTTCCACTGAGACACCTGAACATGAGGAAGAACTTCTTTACTGTGCAGGTGGCTGAACTAGAACAGATTGCCCTGAGAGATTGTTGAGTCTCCCTTACTGAAGATATTCTAGAGCCATCTGGATGCAGTCCTGTGCAATGTGCTGTAGGATGACTGCCTGAGCAGGGAGGTTGGACCAGATGACCTTCTGTGGTCCCCTCCACTCTGACCAATTCTGTTATACCATCCTCTGTGCAGTGTCTTCCATGTTTGGTTCTTTTTCCTGAATGCTCTGAAGTCTTATCTATGTCAATTTGTTACTCTGCCATCTGACAGTGCCCTTCCAGTCACCAATGCGTTCCTGAGTTCTTTAGCAGGAAAATGAGTTAAAGTATTGTACTCCAGTGTTCCACTTGTTTTTCAGGGTTTGTCAGTGGTTGCTGTCTTCTTGTATATTCTTGCCCATAATGCACAGTCTCGGTTGTTACTTGGTATCTAGTCTTCTGGTGCATAGTGGCAGTGAATTCAGTATCATCTAGACACACAATTTTGATTGTGTGTTAACTGTCATACTGACTTCAGGTGACTGTTTCCTCTGCTGCCTGGTATGAGCTAAACAAACATCTCTTTTTAGTTTTCTCAAGTTCTTCTTTTCTTTATAATTCAAGCATTTCCAGCTCCCAGTTGTTTGTTTGTTTTTTTTTTCTCCAATATTTTCTAGTTTTCACACCTTTCATATCCCTCTCTGTGATGATGTAAAGGTACGTTTTCAAAACAGTGCTACTCAGTGTGCTATTTAAACTGGCACTGTGCCATGATTTTCTTAATAGTTACAACTCCTGTGTTTTCTGTCCCACATTTCCACATCATCTTACATTTTTTTGATGGCAGTTGGTTGTGGAATGGAAGACACTGATGACTATAGAACCTGGTGAGACTTCTCAGTTAGTTTAATCCTCAACAATCATCAATATGCATTAGTAGGCATTTATCAGTATTTAACATCAGTTGTTCATTTTGTGGGTTGCTGGTTTCCCTCAAGTTCCTTATATTTCTCTGAACTTGGCTTAGTTAAATAACAGTGCTGTTGGATTGTTAGTGTCCATTATCTCTTTCTCCTGATCGAGGCTGCATGCATTACTTTGTATCTAATGACAGAGGTTTGATAGCCTAAATCTTTGACCATGACAAAACCAGACTAGTGATTCTTTATTCTGTATTTTTCTTCTCAGCAAGTTCTTGATCTCTTTTAGTTGTGGCTTTTGTTTGCCTATCTTTTGAGCCATGGTTTCTCAGAAATAGCAACCTAGAGTAAGCCTGAATGAGGGTCATCAGTGTGTCATCTGCTGTGCCATCACTGCTTGTGTGTTTGTTTATTCAGGAACTGCAAGGTAATTCTTTTCCATTCCATGAGATCATGCACAGGAAGTTAATGCACAGTAAAAAAACTGAAAGTGCTCTGCTCATTTCTTTGGGTGTTTATCAGGATGTGTTCTCAGTCACCTGACTTTTAATTTTTTAGTGTGAACAACTGAGCAGAAGTAATGGTATGCCATTGGTCTTCTTCCGTTTTTTGCTGTTGTACGTTCAAAGACATGTAGCAGTTTTATGGGATATAATTTTTAGGGTTTAATTGATGTTGGTACTGTCTCACAGATATGTTACATTCTAGTTTTATTTAGTGTTTAAATCAGTTTTATAAGCACGTGTATGCAACTTTATTTCCATCTGATAGTATATTAGTAATAGTGTTGCTAAGCAAGGTTTATATGGCTTCTGTGGACTCATTCATTGAATGTTTGATCATGATGCTCTTGTCTTATGGTTGTGCCATCTAGAATTTCTAGATGACCTCAATACAAGTCATACTAATGAGGTCTGAAACTGCTGTTGGTGAGATTGAGTTCATTCAGGTTAACAGGGCTCTTCATCCTGGACAAGGTGAATTCATCTACATCTCCCATTACTTTCCAGTTCACTTCTTTAAATATTGGTAGTTTTGTGCCACTTTCTGGTTTTATGGTACAGCAAGTCCCTCAGAATCGCACATTTTCACATTTATTGCATTGTAGTAGAAGTTCAGTCATTTCTATGAAAAGAGCTTTCTCTGAATGCTTAGATCTGAAGTGATCAGGTTGCTTCAGCCTTACTGTCTTGGCATCACCATCTCAGCAGGTATCTCCTTCTCATGATCACTGAAAACCCATTCTCTTGGCAATTTTGCCATGGAAAGTGCTAGCAAGATCCAGAAGAAAAGGCACGAGAAGTGTCTCAGCAGTGTTTTCCAGCCTTCTATTGATGCATATTAGTTAATCCTGTTCTGTACAGCATGTAGCATGCAAAACTGTGGGTTACTATGGAAAGCATCCACATTGCATATGAGAAAACACCGTATATAAGAGTAATGCTTCTGATTCAGGAAGTTTCTGACCTTTAGCTTGTTGTAGTTGGGGAGAATAATCTGATGATGGATTGTGATTGTCACTGTTCTACTCTCTTTCCTAATTGTCTGTAATTTGCCTGTGTTGGTGATGACATACTAGGTGAAATGGATGTTTTGATCCAGCATAGTTTTCTTGACTCATAAAATTTTTACTTTTTAGAGATACTGGGTTTTTTAAATTGTGTATTTTACTGTTTTATTCCCTTAACTTCAGTCACTTTGCCCAGTCTAGCCTTCCTAATCAATGCTCAATCTAAACATACCATGGTCATACATAATTATGTATGTCATGTTTTGTGTTGGTAGCTTCATGTCACAGAAAATCAGGCTAAATTATGAGTATTTTTTCATTGGTATGCTCTAGAATTTAGATTTGAAGATAAAAAATATGACAGTTAGAGCATGTACATGTCGAAAAAGTAATCCCTTACATTGTTCACTTCAATTTCCCTCAGATTTATCCACTTGATGTCTGTGCTCTCATATACTAGGCTCTTATTTTTAGAATTTTTACCTATTTTTCAGCCTAAAGAAATACCATCTGGTAGACAGGTAACTGATTTGGAAAATGGTTTTTAAGAGCCACTTTCCAAAACTCTTTGACAAATTTGAACTTAATTGTGGAAGTAGGTAATCATCAGTTGTCAGAGTTCCAGTAACATTTTGAAGTTAATTTGGAAATTCTATTGAGGAGTTACAATTAGTGTCATAATGTAGTTTAGGTACTCGAATGACTTGGGATGCTTTGATATCCATGTAAAGTGTCACTTTGTTACTGTTGGATCACCTAATTGAGCAAATGATTTTTTAATCTTCAAAAGCTTATGCATGGAGGCTTAAGTTGCAGTCAGCTGTTACTGCATCACTTCTTTAGCATAACATGTAAGGCAAAACTGTAGAAGAGACAGTAGCTACTGCCTCCTTTGTACTTGTCCATATTATTGAAAAAGTTTAGAAATCTTTTTAGAATTAAAGGTTTGATTTTCAGTAGATTGATGACATTTAATGAGAGGCTTGTATGCACACAGGAAAGGAGGGTTTTTACAAAAACCAAATTGTAATTTTGCCAGGTAGAGAAGAAGAAACTGGAATTTATAGAAGCTGAGCACCTAAATACTTCCAAACATCTGTGTTTTGGCTTTGGCAGTCATAGTTAAATTTGCTATATATGAAATATTCATCACTTCTACAGCTGTCTGTAGGTATTCAAATGCTGCAGGGGATGCTGACTAGATTACTTTGTCTGTCTTTTCCTGTCAGTGAACAGGAATATATTTTGGTTACTCAAAAAGAAATCAGAGTGCAAATCAGACACTAAATCAAGGTTTGCTACTAGGAAGAGAATGAACATGTTCACTCTATTCCAGGTCATGGAGAAGGGGAGGGTCTTCTGTGTGACTGTACAGTCTCATATCAGATGCTATGGGAAACAATTGTAACCTCCAGGCACTTTTCCCACTCTTCTCTTTTTTCTTGTAAAGGATGGTGGTTTTCCTATGTAGCCATTAACTCTTTTGTCAGTGCAGCTCCTATTCTTGAGTGCCTCAGTTAAAAAAGCTTAGTTACATTCTTTGTGTTCCATAATGAATGAGTAGATGTGTTAGTATAGGTGTGACAAGTGGTAAAGTGAAAAAATTTTCAAGCACGATGTTGTTTTGCAAAAATTAGGGTGATGATAGATTTTTGCGTTTAGATCGTGTATATTTAGGATTTGCATAATCAGTCTGTACAGAGGGGTATTACAACTTAAAGTGGAAGGGCTAATAGAGAGAGGCTGAATCATAGTGTTAAAGGTGACAAGGAACACAAAGAAGCAAGAAAATTAGATAGATGAAGAAATGAGGAAATGGAGGAGAGTTATCCAACCTAACAGCCTTTACCAGGATGGATGGAGGGTGTGTAACTGTTGGGATGAAAAGGCAAGGGGCAGTAAAGTGAAAGTTTTCTAACAAGTTGATATGTCTATAATTTATTACCATTTAATGTGAGTGTTGATTATATGAAAAAACCCCTCTCCTTTTAGCTGTGAATTTTGGAACATCTAAGGCAGGTGAACAGTGAAGCTGTTTCTCATGTTGCTCATTAACGTTTCACCTGAGCTAACCAGTTGCATAAAGCTTCATAGTTTCCACATTGGTCTGTCTTCTGTGGTTTCTAATATCTATTTCATGGAAGATAGAAGCTTATTTGAGACTATAAAGAGTGTTGATAAAACTTTTTTTGCAGGGATTTTTACTGTAAGTTATATTTGCAGGTAATCAAACTTATGTTTACATGATTGGATGACAAACTGCCATTTTAAAATGCTGCTTTCATGCTTTCAACTGTACTGAGTTTAAATTTTTTATATTCTGTTGTGCTGTAGCCCCCCAACTTAAATCACACTAAAAGTTAGCTAAAAATGTTAAATTATTCTGGTTTAGATGAACTGACCTGTATTTTCTTTAAACTTTAAAGCTTACTTGTGAATTCTGAGTACTCATAACTAAAAAATATTCCAATTTACTGCTGACAGTACTATTTCTGCAATTATTTATTATTGAAGGTGAATGTCTAAAACTGCTCATCATGTTGCTTTGAAGTGCTAAATTCTTACTGTACATATACATAAAATACTGCAAAATTTTACTATCTTTCATAGGGAAGTTTTTACCCTTGAAGACAATGCTAGGACCAAGATATGATGAACAGGTTGCTGAAGAAAATCGTTTTCATCCAAGTATGTTATCCAACTACTTAAAGAGTCTAAAGGTAAAGTTAAATTTTCTAATAATTGAAACATTGCTTTCATTATTAGTGTTTACTCAAGTGTTGCTTTTCAGATCTAAAGAAAAAGTGGTTGATGGCTTTGTTTGGGACCCCTGTACAGAATTTTTGTTCGTTTGTTTTGTTTTGTTTTTTGTTTATGTTTCCAGGTCTCCTCTGCAATTAATGGATTTCTAAAAGTGTTTTCTTACAGTTTAGAATTCTCAAGACTAAACAAACCCAGCTCCCTCAGCTGTTCCTCATAAGAGACCCTTCATGAACCTTGTTGCTCTTCTCTGTTCACCCCGGCACCTCAATGTCCTTTTTAAAGTGAGGGGCCCAGAACTGGACACAACACTCGAGGTGTGGCCTCACCGGTGCCGAGTACAGGGGGATGATCCCTGCCCTGGTCCTGCTGGCCACACTATTGCTGATCCAAGCCAGGATGCCACTGTCCTTCTTGGCCACCTGGCAGCACAGTGTTGGCTGATTCTGAGCCACCTGTCATCCAGCAGCACCCCCATGTCCCTTTCTGCCGAGCAGCTCTCAAGCCACTCCTCCCTGGCCTGTAGCACTGCCCAGGGCTGCTGTGACCCAAGCACAGGACCCTGCACTTTGCCTTATTAAACCTTGTGGCATCCACCACTACAGACCAGTGGTTCTGGCTCGCTTCTTTATTCTCTGTTTTGCCCATTTCTATGTGTGTGCTTCAGTTTGCATGTTGTTTTGCACTGTAGCACAACTGTGACAATAAATGTGAGGAACAGGACCTTTCCAGCCTTTTGTGTAGGTCCCTGAAGGGTTGTGGCCAGTCCAGTGCATCTGGAGGTGTGGGAAATAGGATTTTGAGCCTGCCAGGCAAAGAAAGGCTTACCACCTAATTAATTTAATTGGTTATTAAACTTAATAGTAGTTTAGTCCCATTTTTTTGATTGTCTCTGAGATGAATCATACAAGTGGTGTTTTTTCTGTGGGTTTTTTCATTATTTTGTGCTGTTGATCAAGGTTAAATTAATTTTGTATTTGTTTAACAGTATCAGACCTGAAACATCCGAAGAATTAGGTGACTAAAGGATGGGAATCCTCACTTTATTAATCTTATTTAGGCTTAGGTATGAAGTAGATGGTGAACTACTCAGGGTAGCAGTGGTAGAAATACCTATGCAGTAATGCAGTAAGAAAGTATGATCAGTGAAGCATATGTGCCTGTTCTCAGTGCTTGAAATGGTAGGATTTTTCTTGTTAGAGTTCTTGTATATGTGCTTTTATGATCCACTCTAATCACAGAGGATCAAGCAGAACTCTCTGTGAATAAAACTGTAAGAATCCTGTGGTTCAAAATATTTCCTAAAACAAGATTAAAATAAAAGGAGGTTAAATGTTGATATCGAGGAATGGATATAGTTTATTTAACAGTAAAAGAAGCAAAGAGAAAGAAATAGCAAGAAGAGGTGGGTGGGGCACAGAAAGAGTGACAGGGACAGAATAAACAGAAACATATCACCCTTCCTTGGTTCCCAATGACATCCTGCTGCTCCCTCCCTCTGGTCTTCTTGGTGGGGAGGGTCCCCCACCACAAAGTATGGAATCCAATGGATTAATGTATGTTTGGGCCAGGTGGGAATGCACAGGTGCCTCCCTTGAGCGGGGAAAAGTTTGGCGCCTTCCCTTGCAAGGCTCTGTGTCAGTTGCATCATTTTGTATCATGTGCAGTGCTCTGGTGCAGGGGCTAAGGAACTGTTTGAGGGGGCTGTTGATGGACCATGACACCCCTTCTGCTGTTCCTCACGTGAATGTCCTGTAGATGTGGCTTTCCTGGGATGGAGAGCCCCACAGCCATGCTAGTCTCTGCAGGGCTTTCACTGCCCCTACCTGGAGGCTACACACCCTAAACATCTCCTCCTCCCCCTGGGTTGTGCAGACCTGGCAGCAGATAAGCTTGGGGATATGGCTCCACTCCAAAGCTTCTGGGCTTAATTCTCCTGTGGAAGTATTCTTCTCCCCCAGCCCAGACCTGACAATAGTGTCACTTTTACCTTATCTCAGATCAACTTACAGTCCAGGGCCTTGGTCAGGGGGTCTGTCCAGAGAGGGCTTTGGTGATGCAGCTTTTATTAGTGTAGCTTCATTATACAGTTTTAATGGACAAAAATCCTTCATAAAAATGTTTAAGCCATAAACTGTAATATTTCAGTCTCTGACATATGCATCTAAATTCTACTTGAGTTCCTCTTTTATATATTATGTTATTTTTGACATTGACTGGATTTGATAGGCATACCTGGAAATTTTCCCAAACCAGTCTTCTTCATGTTTTGAAGTAATTTAAAATTCTATGTATATTTTGAAGTTACAGAGAACTTCACAACCTTACTCACAGCCTTACTCTTATCATAAGAATTTCTAAATGCTTGCCTCCTTAGTGATTTTCTACCAAAAATAATCCTGGTGAGACTTGGTAGCTTTTCCAGTAGTCACATTTATCAGTTCTGTTGTAATGCTACAAATTCATGTCTTGAGTGACGTCAGATTATTAGAATTTTATATTAAAATTAGTAGCATGAGGATCCCCACTTATATTTTGGTAATTTTGATTAACAAGCAGGATTTCTCTCAAACTCTCTGTTCTTGTCAAATCTATTACATTGTATTGGACCCTGGCATTATTGATTAATGTTTGCTATTTGAAAATATATATTTCTTTTCTATTTGCCAAGTTATGTAGTGTTTGCTGAAGTGCTCTATTTGTAGATCAGCAGATTACCAACAAGCCAGCAATGAAATAAATGTGAAATTGAGGAGCACTGTAAGAGTGAGTTTTCCCACCCAAGGTGAAAGTAGCTCACTGTGCATGGTTCTTGTAATTTTATTGCAGTGTTTTTTTACTGCTAATATTTTGCAGAATAATTACTTCTGAAAACTGGTTGTTACTTAAGTCTATATAATTTAGCTCCTAAATGAAAAACTTCAGCAGAAACTTTTACATCTGAATTTTTGTAAGAGAGAGATACTGCTGTTACCACAGATTTTTGAAGGTACTGGTTTAACATTTAAGACAATATCTGTCTGGGAGGAACTGTCTCTTACAAGCTTCCTGTGTGTTTCCTTTTCTCCTGGAGCTGGTTGCTGAAAATCTGAATGCTAGAAACTGACTTGATTAGCCATGGCAGCACCATTTTTCTTCTGATCACCGATATTAGCATAGTACCTTAATGCTCTCTTAAATGAATTGTAGGAGCAAATGACAGCATGAACAATTTTTTTTATTTATTTCTTGAGTAGGTAGGTTAGTACTGTTTTTGCTTTATACAGGTAGATTTATTTCTGTCACAAAGAGCTAGGACATTAGTTTAACTCAGAAGAATGTTGGGTAATTAGTATGCTCAAGTTACAGAATTCCTACTAGGAAAACTACTTACCAATTTTCAGCCACATTATTGTTTTCACAGATACATTCAATCACTGATCTAAACTATTTTTCTCAAATAAGAAATGCAAGAAAAGATTCCTGAGACTGGAGTGAATTCAGTGGAGTGTAGTATGCTTTTTCCTTCTGGGGAGGGTGTTTTCAATCTCCAATCTCCAGTGTCTAAGGAGAAACTTCTGGGGTCATACAGGGGAACCTAGCAAAGCCCATTGTATTGCACAGCTGCAGAAGGGCACATGCATAAGGCATTAATTGCTGGGGATATCTGGAATGTGAGGAAGTGAGGAGAAGGCTTTTATTTTGCTCCAGTGGTACTGGTGGTTTTTTTTGCATGGATTTTTTGAACATCATAGTTGTATACTTTGATATGTTGTATAATTCCCCTGTTCATTAAAAATTTTCTTTATAATTTTCTTGTGCTTTGCACTCTCTAAATTGTAATATGTTATGTGCAGTCAATCCCATGGACTGAGAATGCAAATGATTAGGCTTTCTGTAAACCAGGAAAACTGCTTTCATGTCTTATATGCTCTATATGCCATAAATGCTTTTATAGCTTTGGATAAATTACACTCAATGCCTATGTACCTTACTGCATGAAGTGTGTGAGGAACAGTGTCACTTCACGTGAGCTTCAGTTGTATATGATTGAAATGATCTGTAATAATGGCAAAAGAATAGCAAGTGAGAAGTCCTACAGGCCTGAATTAAGTAGTCTTGGAGACATTTGCAAAATGCTGTAGGGAATGGAGAGGGAGGAAAGTAATTGAATTAATTGCCTTTGTATAATTCCTTCAGAATTAATCACTGTCTAGGATCCTCTGGGTCTCCATGCTTAGTAGCTCCATTGACTCTTTATATATGAAGTTTCAGGTGGTGTAACATTGTTTTCAGGTGGACCTCTTGTGAGGTGCTTT
>VZUA01048749.1:15990-26878 GCA_013401035.1 Horornis vulcanius
CTTCATTTGAATAACAGGTTTTTCCACAGCTAGGAATGAATAAAGCTCTAAGTTTCACAAAGATTTATACTTCTTGAACTATTTGGGAAGAAGGGGGATGGTCCTATAGTTTTGTCTTTTCTGGTGTTAAGTCAGAATTCTCATGCTTCAGCAACTAACTCACCTTCTCATATCTGTCATCTCTAAAAATCCCATCCCTCTCAAATTGATTCTCATCACCTTTTTGGGGAGGGTGAGATCACCTTTTTGGGGAGGGTGAGATAAGTGACAGCCCAAGTGAAAAGCTCAGATCCTGAGAATTACAAGAATGCTGTCCACAGAAATATCATACCTGATGACCACTCCAGTGTCCCTGCCCTGCCATAAGGAAACAATCTTTTACCCTGGGAAAGAGAGTGATGGGAAGAAAATTTAGTTCTGGCTGCCCAGAGCTCTGGGGAATGCTGGCTCTAACTGGTTCAGCCCTGTGTGTCCAAATGTGTATGTGGTTTTAACAGCTCTAAGCTGCTCCTGCTCAAGAGGCAATATTCCATTTACATCCCAGCTATGAAGTTCTGGCAATGGTCTCCTTGGTTTATAACAATTAGGGACTAGGGCAGATTTTTTTCTCCCTAATGGGGAAAGGTCAATATTTTTTATACTGGTTTTGTGATTTTTTTTTTTTAGTATTGCAAAGAAAGCACTTTAAATCTTTGTCTGTTGCCTGAATGAATTAGGGAATAACACTGGACCACCCTACAAGCAGAGCTGAATGGTTGTCATTTTTCAGTATTTCCCCTCAAGTAGTCTCTCTGGAAAATGTGTCAATGGTAATAAATCCTTCTTATTTCAAGTAATTCAAAGCAAATTTCCAAGTCTCTAAGCATATCCAGCATGAATTCAGCTGGAGTTCCCCAAATCAACTTGCAAGTCACTGCAAAGGCCAAAAACATTTACAGTGGCAGTGCAGGATAACAGAACTCTCAACTTTTGCTGCTAACTGCACTCTAGAAGAGACAGAATGGAAACAAACACCTCCAGAAATGATAATAAAAGTAACTGAGAACTATCATGAAAACTTACCAGCTTAGAAATGGATTCTGCTTGCCTGCCTTTGGCAACCAGAGGGAAAAAAAGTTACTTGCACATCATTAAGAATTTTCCACAGGAAGCAGCATTTGTGGGCAGTGAAAAGCTTAACAGCAGGATCTGTCTTCAACTATTTCTGGGGAATGAGGAAGGAAACTCTTCCCCAAGCAGACCTTGCTCCTGGATAGACTGAAAGAGAACACCTTGGGAAATCCACTTGGACTTCTCACAGAATTCCTTGAAGAATGACCCATTTCTGGGAACACATTTACAATTACTGGGCTTTCTTAGCAAGAACAGAGTAATTTCTTCAGCNCTTCAGCAATCACTTCCTTTTCCTATCCAAAGAATAAATACAGAAGCTGGGGACCACCTTCTCTCAAGAGGTGTGCTCTCCCTTCAGCATTCACATCCAAAAGGCTCTTGCTGGTGCTCTTTTAGCCAAAATCTATTGTGCGAGAATATCAAAGAGTCCTAGGAGAACTGGCCTTTTCTCTTTAGAGGGAAGTGACCCGAGTTCACAGAAACATTTCTGCTGCGTTCTTGTGGAGGTCTTGAGGAGCTAGAAACAGTACAGTCTGACATGGCCCTGAAAACTATCCCTAATATTACCTTCTCAATGGAAGAATCCAGCACAGCTAAACTGGGATAAAAATTCTGCAAAGTTGTACTTGGAGAGCTTTTTTCTCTTGGCTAAGAACTGCTGACAAAGGGGACACCTTTTCCATTTAAAAATATTGTTATACATCTAACCCAAAATCACAAAAACATAATAAAACCAAACCAAACCAAACCACATTAGCTACTCACTTTTTCCACTCAATTTTTACCTGTTTCTCCTTGTTATGGCAAGGATGCTGTTTTCTATTGCTCTAANTTACAATTACTCAGCTTTCTTAGCAAGAACAGAGTAATTTCTTCAGCAATCACTTCCTTTTCCTATCCAAAGAATAAATACAGAAGCTGGGGACCACCTTCTCTCAAGAGGTGTGCTCTCCCTTCAGCATTCACATCCAGAAGGCTCCTGCTGGAATATCAAAGAGTCCTAGGAGAACTGGCCTTTTCTCTTTAGAGGGAAGTGACCCGAGTTCACAGAAACATTTCTGCTGCGTTCTTGTGGAGGTCTTGAGGAGCTAGAAACAGTACAGTCTGACATGGCCCTGAAAACTATCCCTAATATTACCTTCTCAATGGAAGAATCCAGCACAGCTAAACTGGGATAAAAATTCTGCAAAGTTGTACTTGGAGAGCTTTTTTCTCTTGGCTAAGAACTGCTGACAAAGGGGACACCTTTTCCATTTAAAAATATTGTTACACATCTAACCCAAAAATCACAAAAACATAATAAAACCAAACCAAACCACATTACCTACTCACTTTTTCCACTCCATTTTTACCTGTTTCTCCTTGTTATGGCAAGGATGCTGTTTTCTATTGCTCTAACTCAGATGTGTCCAACTTCCAGATTTTTATGTCTTCCAGCAAAATTCTCAGCCCGTAACTTGGCAAGGACAGCTTCTCACCAAGTTCCCTTGAAAACTTCACAATGCCCACACACTTCCCCAGTCAGTACCCCAAATCATTGCTTAATGCAGAAACTCTCCCTCACTACATGCAAAAAGGAATGCACCAGGATGGACCAGCCCAGAACATCCCCTATGCAAGCCATATATTCTCTCCTAACATCTCAGTGTATGACAACATCATTCTGTCTGTCCTCAGACATTGAAAGAACTATGCTGCCAGAAAGGAATCATGTAGCACTGGACCAGGAGAGATTCAGACCAGCAATGTAATAAAACTTGTATTGTTCAGTTACAGTGAGGAACTGCTTGAAGATATCCATCCATATATACATATTGACCACACCAAATGATTTTGACAATACCAAGACCTGTTTTTGTCAAAGTCTTCTTCAGAGTCCATCAAGAATTTGCAGTATTCACCAGCAATCCAACAGTGCCCATTACAAAACACTTGCTCTTTTAGCCAAGATCTTTCTCATGTAGGAATAAACAAGATATTTCCTTTGTGGCTCCACATCCCATACTTCCACAAAACTCCCATACAGATTAGCTCTCCTGCATTTACTTCATGTGAAACACAGATTATCACAAATAATCAGCTTATTTTAACACCTGCAATTCTTGCTTACTGGCCAGTTACCTTTATGTCAATAATGTACTTTGCAAAGGAGGACTGTACTCTAGAACTCTGCCACAGACACAAGTCTGTAGTTTTCCTATTTAATTGTCTTCCCTTTTAAATACTGGTTCTATGTTATCTAGTCTCTAATTACAAGGTGTCACTCCTACATTAAAATATTTGCTCACTTGCACATTGTATTTTGGAAGTTTGGGGAAATGACCAAGACTCAAAACAGACAGCTTTGCATTTTGGTTATACTCCAGACAATTCCAACATGCACATGCCTCACTCCCATCCCCAGTGTCTGCTACAGAGCAGGATTAGGAAAAGCTACCAATTTTCAAATAGCCACAGATAATGGAAGAAACATTGCCTTTGCAGAGGTTTACCTGGAATTACCAGCATTTCACCATCTTGAGCTTGTCTTGGAAAGCTTCAGCTTCACAGAACCTCATCACTGAGGTGTCTGCAGTAGTGAGCCCAGTCTCAGGAGCATCCCTTGAAATATTCCATCTACACAAACAGAAGATCCAATCTGCCTTTCATAGTTCAAGACACCATTTTGTTTGCATTAATTTGCTCACAAAAACTGGATTCCAGTCCTGGCATTTCCTGCCTTTCACAGAAGCTGTGCAGGAAGATAAAGATGTTCTGAGTCAGCACAGAGCACAGAGGCTGAGCAGCACATGCAAGATGAGGGAAGTGTTTGTCTTTGGAAGTACATTTTATTTTAGTGTTAGTGCATTATCAAATTTAGGACTCTCCTTTGACAAAGACATCATTGTCAAGCCTCACGTGCTTTTAGGCTCCATCTCTGTCAGACTGCACTGCTGCATTAATGCCAAGTCATAACCAATTAGCACTTTAAATACACCTTCATTGTACACACAACCTTTTTGACCATGGCAAACTCAACATAACCCCTCTAGCAGAAGGGGCTGTAAAGCAGCATGAACTTCAAAATATCCCCACAGACCTACCCTGAGCTCTGCCCTGCCAAAGTGCCTCCTTTGCAGGGTAAAAGTGAAAGATCAATTACAGACAATTACAGCTATGCCAGTTAGAGGCATAATTTCAGATGTGTCAGGGATAAGCACACTGGTTGCCTGTACTGGTTCCAGAGGACTGATTACCTCTGAGCCTGGCTGGCCTGGGAGCTAGAAAGTGTGGCAAGGTTGGGCAATTCACAGTAACGCCTATTGAAAGAAAAAAGCTGTAACAGATGTGCTGATTTAATGCAGGTGTTGAAGTAGTTTTGAATAGCTGAAAGAATCAAATCAGAGACATCGAAGCTGCTTCCATATTAGAGGCTGCAAAGACTCAGTTCCAGAGCACGCACTGAGGGGGAAAAACAGCAGCCACCAAACAAACCCCATGCATGCATTTGCGAGGAAGCTCAGGACAAACTTCAGATCAAACACCAACTATCATAAGAAAAACAATATCAATATCTAACAATATGTCAAGTTCAAGGAATTGGTTATAACCTCACATGCAATTAACTCTGAGCATTTTAAGGAATTACAGTTCAGCTTTGTCAGCAGTGGATTGTGCTAGGTGGCCTTCAAATGGACATGAGCTTTGTGGTCACCAGCTCCTGAATCTCAGTTGACAGACAGGATTGCTTGGCTCTGCAGAAGTCACTGTGTTCAAATCCAACTGCACCAACACATACGGCTAGTTTAAGTCATCCATGAATCCCTCCAAAAAGGCCATACTAAAGGTACAATCAATACACACACCTTATTTTCAGCTGCTATAAAATGGAATGAGATAAAATGATTCACTGAGTTAATGAATTTTTCATTTTTAATCACAACTGTGCAGGCACTGGTATGTACCAGTAATAGAAAAATTAAAAGGCTAAAAAAAGTGTACAGTTTAGCACAGCAGGCAACATTTGGATAGAAGCACATAATTTTAATTTGCTTTGAAGTTTAAAGCAATCCAAACAAAAAGTTAACTATATAAATACAGAGTAAATGCACATAGTTTACAGCCAACTACATGTATGCAAGAATAATAGCAAACCTCACACAAGTACTGAAGTATTCTCAATCTGTCATCTGTGAGTGTTTCGCTATGACTCTGAGGGCATAGTTATGTTCACATATGCAGGGTAGGCAGACTCCTAAATAGAAGAGCTGAAAAAAACTTACATAACTCAGTTTTAACAGACAAAGTTTAAAAAAGTAGTACATTTACCTAGGCACACTTCAGCATTCAGCTTGTTTTCCAAATCTGAACAGTTTAAACAGGAAGCAACATTTATAAAGGCTCTCCACTCTTGTCTCTGGAAGCATTCTTTTACAATGCTGCAGTCTGAGGAATGTATAAAAAAACCAGACTAGCAGAAACTGTCATTAACAAACAAACGATCCGCTGTCATTAACACCTCAATCAGCAAGGGAAGATGCGGAGTGCGTTATGTAAACAGAGATGGGGGCAGTGCTAATGGGTAAGTGGACAGGCGATGTCTCAGTTACAACTACAACAACCAAAAAATTCCACAGCTCCCTCGTGTGAGCCCACTTCCAGGCACGCAGAGCAGATCTCCCCGTGCAGCACTGCCTGTTCCCACACGGCGCTGCAGGGCCGGGAGGGGCTCAGGGCCGGCATTCCCGGACCGGTTTTCCACGGCTTTTCCCGCCGGGACTCCCGCGGAGGGCGCGCCGCCTGCCGGCCTCGGCTCTGACCACAGCCAGGGAAATGAGGAACGAATTCATTTCGAGTTCTTCACACATCCTTGCCTCTAGCACACACAAGTGGAACATAAATACATGACATCCAAATGCAAATCAAGATGATCGAGTTTAAATGCACTGCTTTCAGCTCTGTAGTTAAAGATTTTATTGAATGAAGCATCTTGTTATTCCCCTTGAGTTTTTGTAATAAATATCAAGAAAACTATATAAATAATTTAAAGATCTTTGGGAAAGATATCAGAGGTAATTTTGCAGGTACTTGTAGTTTAAAAATAATGAAAGATCCCAAGAAATTTTGGGGTTATGTTTGGTTATGCAAAGGAAGCCAAAATGATCACCCCTGAAGTTTAAAACAAAGCTGTAACACCCTTTAGAGAGGTGGAGTAATAAGCTGATTGTCTGCTTTTAGCTGTTATCTCCCATATTCAACTGTACTTGTTAAAATGTCCTGCTTATCAACTCCAGGGGTTCTGCTCTTACCCAGAGAAGGCACACACACAGTACCCAGGGAATACCCAGGAATGGGAGACAAACACAGAACCAAGGGACAATGTATCCAAACAGAAGAGAGAAACTCTCAGGAAGCCTAGGCTACTCTGAGTGTTCATTGTATTCAGAAACTCCAAAGCTGAGTATGGTCTTTGCCAATTTAAGTTTTGGGTATGACTGAGTAATCTAGACAACCTGAAGAGTGACTCACTTTCTACATCACAAAAATTACAGTTAGTCACTATTCCTGCATTTATTTATCTGAACAACAGCATCACATCAAGGCTTAGGTCAGCCATAAATATTCCAGTCTTTTCCTAGAGAGACCACTAGAAAAAGCCCACTTCAAAACCCATTTAAGTACTTCTTTCACTTCTCTGAGACAATCTTAAGTTCACCATAGTCACCCCTCAGACCATGCCATGTCTTTAAAAAGGGGACACTTTCCAAACAGGGAAGTCAATACAGCACTGCAAAGTCGCTGCACTTACTATGGGTGGCTTTTAGAGGATGAGCAAATTAATACAGAGAATTACATTAAATACTCAAATACTTTGACACTGTGTGGAGAACATGACAAGGGTCAAAATAAAGGAAAGCAAACGAGAAAAATCCAGACATTGTTCTGCAAACTTTGAGGTTTAACACAGATCCTACAGAACCATTGCCACAGAGATGCTATGGATTTACAGCATAAACTCCTGCACAGATTACAGAGAAATCAAACCACCTGCTTTGTTTAAAACCAAACCGCACATTTCAAACATGGTTTGATTCCAGACAATCAGTAAGAGGAAGAAAAGTCATGAGCCCTAAGAAGGCCACAAAGTGCATAAGAAGTCATTCTTAAAATAAAGCCATTGCACATGATGCACAGTTCAAGTGTACTGAAGTACCACACTGGAAGAGCTGAGAGCACAGTTCTGTCCATGCCAGTGTAGCAGCATTTATATGGAGAAAGCTATTGACCCTAATTTATAAATTATCTTCCTCATAAGGATAATGGATGCAGACTGAGAAGATGCCTGTCTGGAAAGCTGTAAAACTTCCTGTAACGTTAAACTGCTGGACACTCCAGTTGTATGATTTTTGAAAATTCTGTAAATTATGACAGAATAAACCAGCTAAGCCTCATTGCTGAATGCAAGACATTATTTTGCAATTGGCTTACAGAACAAAACCAATGCCTGAATAATCAGACAATGTGGAGGACAAGGTTATAGCTCAGTACACAGGCTCAAGCTGACAGAAGTAATATAGCAATTACCAGGGGGAATGCTTTCAAGAAAATATCATTTACAATTTTCTTCATCCTTCTGCACAGAACCTGTCTGCACTGACAAGATCTATCACAACTTCGACTGGTTTCAGCTTTCTGGTTACCCTAGCCATGGTGATATGTGTTCTCCAGTACTCCCATATAAACACTGGTAATCCAAGGCAGGATTTGCCAGATACTTAAGGGTAATACAGCTTGTGCATAGGCAGCATGAAGCTATCTGAGAGAATCCTGTCTTCATAAATGGAAGGCTGGACTAATTGAGATTTCTCATTACATTACAAATCCTTAAAAAGCTATAAAGTAGCATTCAGCAACTTCTTCCTTAGCTGTGTGAGTGACCTGAACAGGTTGGCAAGGAAAACTGATGATACAAGACCATGTTTCATAGGCCCCCTCTCACTTAAGAAAAGCTCCAGAAAAGAAAAAGGATGATGCAGCAGGACCCGAAGTCCACATACACCAAAGTTAACAGACTGATAACCTAAAGAGTTGAACAATCAGACCCTCTCTCACTATCCTGCAACACTGCTCAAACGTCAAAGAAAAAAAAAGAACAATCAAAACCAAAAAGCTACAACAGGTATCACCTTTAGTAGTGAAGAAATAACTGTTCTAGGTCCCTGCACCATATTTTGTCTTGAGGTAGCAACATGGAAAACTTTACACACTTACCACTACCTCAGTCTTTTTATGAATCTTCAGAGTAACTAAATGGAAGTTTTAGGTATAGAAAGCTATAAAAGTACTGTCTTGCCCATTCCTCCAACAGGTTACTATGCAGTAAACCAGAACAAAAATAATGTAGTCGAGAGCAATCACTAAGAGAGGGTAGTAAGACTGCCCAGGAACATATTTTATGTCCCCTCCCTCACCCATTGGGTCTCTGAAGATGGCTTTGTGTAGATTAACAGATGAAAAGCAAAAAATAATTCTGAATTAAGAGATGTATGAAGGCATTCCCTAAGGGGCAGTTCCCATTTGTCACATTGACATGAGACCACACAATAAAGGCAGCAAAATTATTCAGAGTTGCCCACAATCAACCTTCTGTTTTGTCCACAGCTGCTTGTTCCTGATCCAATTTTCCTTTTGCCCACCACATTGGCATAGACATTCAGTGGTCCACTCCAGTCTTTCCATCTTCCAACTTCTTCCACCTTGTCACACTGCTATCCATCAAGTAAGTAGACTACAACTTCATAGGTGGACATCATGATAGCCGTGTTTGGAATCTGTCTGATCAGGTGTGTAGTTAAACCTCGGTAAAGGGAGCCATACCCTTCCTCTCGCACAAGCAAAGAGAGTGTCTGGAAGAAAGATCTGTATTTTGTTCCCTCTTCTCTTAGTCTTGTTCGTACAACCTCTGCACAAAGAAAACCAGGAGAAAAAGAAAAAATGAGTTGTTACATTCAACACTTTTCATTATTTTTCCAAGCATCTGATCAGGAATTTTTATACAAAAATATCCCTCCCCAAATTCTCAAATCTCACAACTCCTCTTTTACAAAAAAGAAGGAGGAAGACAAACAGAGGAGCAAACCAAGTATGTGTAAGAAGAGAGCAAGTATTAGATATCTGACTAAACAAGGCAAATTGATTTGCTTAGCTACAATCCAGAAGAGGACTGTTGCTTGGGCTTACATTTTAGCTCAGAAATTGACATTAGTTCAGTACTCAGTTCATTAACAAATAATGTACACACAACTACTTTGCAGGAAGATCAAGTGCAACGGACACACAAACTAGACAGCCTGTTTCCCGAGAAGGAGGACACAAACTTGCTCGCATATTACAGAAAATTGCTGAGTATATGGAAAGATTCCAACTGAAAGTACCTCTGAGTACCTTGGGCCATACCCTGGGAAATCCCTTGGCAAAATAAACATTGCCTAAGAAAAGGTCATGCTGGATATCCACTGTAAAGCGCTTCCATTTCTGAATACCATACTCACGCTGACCAGCTAAATCTCGTATTTAGACCAAAATATTTCTAGAGCAAGTAAACCAAAGTTGGCTACAAATCTTACTGAGAAGATTCCCTTTGATGGATCTGACTCAGGGTCTCAGCTGCACATGTCCCACTTACCGTGGGGATATGCTATCGATGTTGCACATGTTTTGGACGTGGCAGCAGCCATCATCATTCGAACAAAGTCCGATGCTTCTTTTGCTGATTCATCCTCATTGTCCATGGCAGAAGCAGTCTTATACTCCAGTATTCTTTTCTTAATACTCTCATAAATGACAAAGTGAATGACAGTCTCAGATATGCCTGCGTAGGATGCGGACATTCCCCGGTAGAAGCCTTTAAAGCCATCCAAGCGATAAACTTTGCGGACACACTCGAGAGCGCTCATTCGCTTTTCTCCACGATTCCTAAAAAGGTGAAAACAAGTCCAAATATCAATTGGTGCAACCAGCGAGACTGGGAAATAATTAAACATGTTTGTAGTGACAAGAAGACTTAGGAAATACCCAACACTGATGCCGAGGGGCTCCATGTCACTTGACAGTCTCAAAGGCACTAAACACAGGTAAAGCATTACATGGAATCCCAGCCAAACTTCACACAGTGACTAAAGAGAAAGTATCACAGAGAAACGTTGAACAGCTTTAGGCCTCCCTAACTCTCATGCAATAAAGGACTAAACTGCTGGGAAACAGAGACCCAAATGTCAGTGACTCATGAGAAAAACGACCATTTCCTTTGGCATAATGGATTTTCCCTAATTATTGCCTCAAAGAGCTCCACAGCATTCAGTGGTTAAGAGTTGAAACAGCAGCCCCCAGCATTACAGCTCTCAGCAAACAACTGGCACAGCAACCAGTCCAACACTGGCAGCTGTTGTTTGAACTAAGCCACTGCTGATGTCATGGAAAATGCTCATTAGATGCACCTGTTTCAAGCAATATTTGGCAAATGAAGTTTTATTCACATTTTGAGCTTGCTCACTGAATTGAGTTGTGCATATTGAAGTGGTTAGAATATTGTATACAACTATGCAAACCCATGACAACACTTCTTGATATGTGCTTCACTACAGCCCCAAGTGCAGGCACACGGANCTATGGTAAATCCAAACAATTTATCGACTATCCCACGTTAGGACAGCTCCTGTTTCTATCCATGAAAGAAGTCTTTCCCTTTTTATAGGCTAGAACTCATTGTATGTAAAAAAACTAGCCACAACAACAA
>VZUA01048752.1:2623-17211 GCA_013401035.1 Horornis vulcanius
AGCCAGGCACATCTAGGAAAGTAGATTAATAGTCCCAAATGACCAAAAAATAACAGAGTTTTGTGCAACATTGAACAGACTTCCCACTGCCATTTTCAAAACAATTTCCCACCTATTCTGGAAAGCATTACTAATGTTGAATTTTCTGGGACACACCCATAGCTATTGAACCAGCTTCTGTCAAGGATGTGAATTGTTCAACAGGTTAAAAAGATCCCACTCTGTAATACTTCTAAAAGCACTCATTCTTACAGCCATATGGCACTTCATTTTTTTCAAGCACGTTTTTACAAAGCAAAACCACATCTTGAGAACTGGGACTTCGTACATCAACTACAATAAAAAAAGTAATGAAGATTCGCACTCTGCAAAGTCAGCCTGAGCAATTCTACATCACCAGTGGTTCACTTTGGATTGCAGATGTAGCCCACATAAGGGGCCAAAACAACTTGATCTCACCACAGACTTTGGCTGCATAGACTGATTGTGAGTGACAATGACCATCTCTTAGCCCTTTCCGCTATGCCCCTATTAACTAATCTATTTCTTGCAAGTTTTCCTTTGCCAAGGAGAAGAAAAATCCATTAGCTGTGTAAAGGAGAGGGGTTTTTTTTGTTTGTTTTGGTTTTTTAGTTGTTTTTTTTTGTTTTGTTTTGTTTTTTAATCTTGAAAGTTGCTGCTATCTTATTCCGGCCAGCTTTGCTCTTGGTCTGTTTAATAGTTAAACAAAAAAAGCTCAGGTTTCCAGTTTTCTGAGATTTAGATATACTATCTGTCTGTCTGTCTCTACCCTTCTCTTCATTTATTGCTGTTTATCTTTAGACAACAAAATCAGTCTTCATTCTTGCTTATTGAATATTAAATATTCAAAGCTAGGCTGGATGGGGCTTTGAGCAACCTGATCTAGTGGAAGATGTCCTTGCCCATGGCAGGGGTGAGTCTGTATGTAACTAGATCTTTAAAGTCCCCTTCCAACACAAACGTTTTTATTATGATTATTTGACATCAATGTAGCTTTCCTCTGACAGTGTAGTTGATAAAACTAATACATAAAAAAGCTAAGTTATTCAAAATTATGTTTGTTATAAATTAACAGTATGCAAACCTCACCATCATCAAAATCAAGATGCCAGTTTGGCTTAATATATAAAGGGTGTATGGATATTTCCCTCCTCCTCTATCAGCTAGGAGAAAATATTAAATTAAAACAGGATAAACAATGCATGCAAACTAGTCTGTTGCCATCAAACAGCTGGGCTGCTCCAACAGTGACAAAGAGGTCACTGTGTGAAAATACACAGCGATTACAGCAATAAAGGAAACAGCTGATAGAGGTTAGGTGGTGGAAACAAGAGGGCATCCACAACAGAAAGACAAGGCTGGAATAAAGACAGGAGCATGGGAGAAGCAGAGGAAAAGCCTGCCAAAAGGCATGGGGCTGGGACACAGCTACAGAATGAGGGGGAAGGGAAGAGCTTAGTACCAAAGTTGTCCATTATCATATTGCATTTTCAGTTTCTTATAACTCAGATGGATTCTATTTAGGCTGAACAGTCATTCAGGAGTGATTTCAGAGAGAAATATGCAGCTATTTCTGACACAGAACAAGAGTACGTTTTTGGCCAGGTTACTAAATTTTATTGACTTTTCTATGCAAGGCTGAAACATCTCCTTTATGATTTAGAACAGAGGCTTGAAAATCTGCCTGGGACGTAAAACATTTGGAATGCACCTCTACCATTCTTCTATAACCTGCATAACTTTGGGCAAGTTCTATGCATTTCAAAAGCCAAATCCCATCTATATCTGCAGGTCACCACACTTCACAGCCACAGTTCTAGAAGATTCTTCCAGGCATTTAACATATACTAGCCCACGGAGGAACACAGATTCCCACTGAAATTTTGAGTTTGGATTGTGGAATACCAGGTCAAGCATTAAACTAATAAGACTATCACCTCTGGAGTTTCAGTGCTTACTCCTGCTAGGGCTGAGGAGCAAAGGAAAAAGCAGAAGCATAAACCCACACACAACAAAAACTGGACACTGAGGGCTCCATAACTCGAGAAAGGAGGCTGGGACAAAGGTAAGACATGTCTGGGAGGGAGGTGCAGAAAAGATGGAGAAGAAAATTTGGAGCAAGAAGTAAGGAGGCAGGAGGAACTCACTGAGCAACAAGACTAAAAATGGAGGAAAGAAAAGGAAGTGTTAACAGAAACACATGAAACCTATCTCAGAGAATGGTAGCAAGGGAAGTATGCACTGATTGCTCAAGATGGAGCTAGAAGTACAGGACGAGGGTAAAGAGAGAACTACCTAAAGAGTCAAAGAGTGATATCAGAAACAGAGCTACCAAACAGACTGCATAATAGAAGAAATGGGATAAGCAAAATCAACATTGAGGCCCTGGAAAATAAGGACCAATACATGGAAGAAAGCCTGTAGGCCTGTGGAGCAGGGCATAAATATGTAGGAGAAGTTCTATGGAAGAGAACCAAGACTAATTGCTAATTGATGCGAAGTCCAAAGGGGAGAGTCAGACTAGCCAGACAATGAGCATGAACCAGGCATGACAACTAAGGAATGGAAATTTCTAGAACTGATCAGAAGAATGAAACCAGAACAAACTCAAAAGAGGCAGGACTTGAAAAATTACACATTAGTAACAGTGAGGTTAACAGGCAAAACGTACAGCTTTTGAATGCATGATCACCTTTTAGGAATGGATTCTTCCCAGGAAGTAGCCAGATACCATATGCTGATTGAAAGCAGCAAATAACACTTTTGTCTTTTCCTTTGTTTGTGTGTGTGCAACTTACTGCTTTTGTTAACTGCCTTATCTCATCCTATGAGTTATTTTCCATCTTATTCTCTCTGCCTTGTCCAGCTGAAGAGGGGAAATGATAGGGCAGCTTGGTGAATATCTGGTGTTTGGGCAAGGTCAATCCACCATGCTGGTGCATACAACATGACCTGAAATAATTCTAGAATTACAGAGCTATAGGTCTATTTTGGTTTCCAATTGATTTCAATTTATTGTATGTCCTTGATATATGTAGATTTTCTCCAGAACATGAAATATCGGCAATAGATTGACTACTTAAATCTGATTCCCTTTTCTATTCTTGATAAGCCACAGACAGCAATGCAACTCCTTGTTAATAATTTAAAATAATTTCCCTCCTGCATTCCAAACAGCCTTGTTTTCTTTCTTAACCCTTTTATTAACCCTTTAGCCTGATCTCAAAAGGAAAAAGAGGTTAACAAAATGCATAGTTTATTTGCATGTCCCTCCTCTAAATTCCCAGCACACACTCAACTCCTGAACCCACTGACTGATCAGTATTAACCAGACATATTAAAATTCCTTTACGTTTTATGAAAATGAAAAGCTGCACAGTGGACAAAATGAGTGCTTCCACTCAGCTCTTGGACAGACAAGGGCAATTTGGTTGTCACCCAACAGCTGGACTGGCCAACCTGTGAGTGAATGCACAGCAGACCCAGTCCTGCTTTCTGCCAGGACAAATGGGGAATGTGAAGCCTTCGTGGATAGAAGATAGAAAAAAAGGAGGGTGACATGGTGAGAGGCAAATGGAGGAAATGACTGGGCGAGGCACAGGGCAGGGAAGGTATTACAGTAACTGATACCCAGCAAACACAAAAGTCTGCTGGAGTTACTGATGTGCACAAGTAACAGGGACCCAAGAGACAGCTCTGCAGGCCAGCCAGTTCCACTAACGCGAGACTGCTCGCAGCTCACTCTGTCTCTCACCATGTGTCCAAGGTGCCACCAACTGAGGCAGCAGGGCTGGACGGCCCTTCCTTTCACAGGGAAGGTAAGAGGCAAATAGAAATGTCCAGTAGCAAAACCAGCTCAGCTACACTTCTGGAAAGCAGAGAAGTAAAGCCAGCACCAGCAGCCTGCTCCTGCAAACTCCACTTAGTCTAAATGACATCATGACCACAAAGCAGCCAGTGGGGGATACACATGGGCAGAGCATCTGTCATCTTGCCTTCCTTCCACTCATTTTCCTTAAAGATCAACAACAGCTGTATCAAGTATCACACTCTGATTATTTAACACTGATCAGACACTTCCCACTACAGTTTTAATGATATTCTTTATTGTAGAAGTGTCACAACACGGCACAGTGCACTGTTTCACAGAGTTGCACATGCCACTCTTAACAGGTTACTCCTACTAGGAGCAGTACAGCAGCATTAATGCAGCACTGCCCAAACTAGGTTAGTCAGCACAGTTTCCTTTGTGCTGCACTAAACTGCGCCACGTAAATATATCCTAAATGGGGAACAGAGCACAGCATCTCTAGTGTATAAATAACAAACAGGACTGCTATCCACTGAAGGGCCTGATCATTTGTACTCTAATCTTAATTTTCATCTTCCCACAAACCAGGTTTTGTGGTCTTATTAGAATATCCTGCTTGCATTCAAATCTTTGTTACAACAAGCCAGCCATACAGCTGTCCCACTAGTCTTGTATAGCAAGATCTATTCCACAGATCTCCAACTGCCACCAATAGCCAACATTGATACCGAATGAACTCTCATGAACAAAGCTATGTTTTCTTAATAATAACAGTTGTATAAACATAAGGTCTTCTCAGTTAAAGGGAAACCAACATCAAAAAGCAGTAAAACACGGAACCCTAAACCCTTCTTTCTTTGAAGAAACACGTTTGAAGCGAGGTGTTTCTAGTTATGGGTGAATGAAATGAGAATTCAGCTGCAACAAACAGACATCCAGTCTGTATGAAAGACTAATTAGATCCATCTGAGAAGCTGTGTCTAAAACTGCTTCACATATTTCAAAGGAAAGCTCTTCTAGTCTATCTTTTGAGAAGACTACATCAAAACATTTAGTCACAGCTGACGCACATCTATCCACGACAGGAGCACTATTTTTCATAAGCCATAAAAGCTACATTTAAGTAATTTTAATAGTCTGGTTTACTTAAAAATTAAAGGAGGGGGAAAAAAACAGCATAGAAATTTTGAGCTAAGAAAGGAACTCAAAACAGCAATGACCTTCCAGTTCCTCCTTATGCCAAAGCATCAAGAGATCCAAAAAAATAGTCTTATACTGAATATTAAATGTGCTAAAATTTGCTCAGAGAACAGAATTAAAGATGAAGCAGCATCCAGAAGCTGCAGGGTTAACTATGGCTTTTGTGGTATTAAGCCAGATTCTTAATACTATATTAGCAGTCTTTAAGATGCAACTATTGCTTCTGCTGAACCAGCAGGAGGAGCTCACAACATTTTTTAATCTATTCATTCTACCAATTTGGGAAGAGGGGTTGGAATGTTAAGAGGTGTTTCTGGGCACAGGAAGGAGTTGGTTGGGTATTTTCCTTCCACTTTTGTTGGATGAGAAACCAGTGGTAAGAAAAACATCCAAGTAATGTTCATGTAAGTACTGCTTTTAGAAATTAGAATATCATTATATGAATATAGTGGTGCAGGATATCAAGTGTGCATGGCACACAAATGAATTGAAGCAACACCCATGCCTCAAGGTGTTTTCAGTCTTACATCAAAAGACTACAGGCAGACTAAAAGGTGACAGGATAATTAAATGCTGTATGCCAGAAACACGACTTTCTGAAGAAGAAAAATGGTATGTTATTGGTCTGTATTATTACTGAGCTTTAATTTATATTTCAGTTTACTGTTCACTGGAATTCCTGGAACCACTGGATCACTACCCATCGCAGAACATAGTCTCCATTTTCATACCACAGGAATTCATGCTATGAAGCCACCTGTGTGGGTACAACTCGTCATTAGGTAATTTAGAATTAATCATTGTAAAAAAATCTAATTCCTCCTCTGCCTACTAAGGAATATATGTTAAAGCAGTGAAGTCTGATTCTAACACAAGGAAAATATACATCCAAATTGACCATGCCTGCTTTTAAAAATATTTTGCATTTTAGCATTTCAGACCTTTCACTGAATTTTCAATTTAGAAATGTCTTGTAGGCTACCTACCAGTGCCAGGCCATGTTATTGTGAGTTTTGTAGTAGAATTCAAAACTCCAGAAACTATTATAACCTATTCCACTGCCCTGACACAGAGGGAAGAGCATATTTAAAGCCACACAGTGAATACATTACTCAAGTCAGTTTTAATTCCCAATCTTGTAGGTATTTTCTCTATATGCTTATGGAGTGCTGTATGAACAAACTAATCTGAGACATACAAACTCATGCCAACAATCTCTCTTTACGAAGCAAATATGTACCATCACATACTTACTGCTAAACTGGCATGGTCTTTAAAAAAACTGAACAATCCAGACACACTCTGCCTCTCCTTAGGCTTAGTACAAAAGCACACCTAAGTACATACAAATATTATACGAGTATACTCAATATTTACTTTTATTTCATGTAAAGCATCCCAGCACTTAAACTTTCTGAGATATTCAAAGAGGCAGAGTGGAAATGCATACCAGAAACACTGAGTTCACAAGATATTGAGGCCAAGGCCACTTTCATTAAAAAACCACAATGTCAGCAGTCACAGAAATGTACCAATTAAAGCAGTTGCCACAGAGTCAAAACTCAGCGCTCAGTGCTCTCCTCAGATTGAAAGATCCAAGTGCAGAGTGCTTGCCTCCCAGGAGCACTTGTCCCCATCCCATCAGGATAGGATGGGGCCACCTCTATCCAGACAGTAAACCTGCCACTACAGAAAAAGGACTGCAGGATCTGTAAAGCCACAGAGTCCATCAACAAGCAGGAATACAACTATTATAGCCAGTGCTTTGCAAGGGTGGAAATGAGGGGATTTGCTCTCACCACAGCACTGGATTGTGCATACTGCATTAAAGTGACGTTATACACAATACACAGGCCTCACTAACAGAAAATGCTCCAGATTTGAACCTGAACTAAGAGACTGAAAGTAAGTATACAACCCTCACAACAACAGTTTCTATATGTATACAACCCATAGAACTCTGTAACAGAGTTTTTTTTGTATAACTGTACATGTACTGCAATGAAGAGCTCATGAGCTGTGCTGCAAGTAAAATGCAAACCATGTGGAAAAAGGCAGAGAAAGTTTTCTGCTTACAGCTGTAAGGATTATCTAACAGATTTTGCCCCACCCACTAGTGCCTTTACACATGAACTTCCCTTCCATTCAAATTGATATTGGACATGGGAACAATACATTTCATTTCAAATATAAAACATGGAACAATATATACTTAGAACTAGTCTAAGCAGCAGTCTTCCATCTACTGCTTCTAGGGATATCTGCTAATTTGTATTACAACTGGCTGCCCATTTTATTGTTTTAATTCCTACAAGTATTTGCTTTTCATCCCTATTAATACAGTACTNACATCAGAAATATAGAATACTAGTAATAATAATTCTGATATTTTATTGATTCTCTTAAGAAGGTTATTAATTTTATAGTAATAAATGGGTAATGATATTCTTCTACACAGTCTACTGGAAAGACAGAACTTAATATGCACTGAATTACCATCCCACTCCATTCACATTTGTGTTCAAGGAGTTAAATGTGAACTAAGCTTGCTTACAGCAACTTTCTGTATCATTGCTCTGATTTTCCATTATACTATTCCTTGTTCCACTTGATGCTTTGCACACTTCTGTGTGATTTTGGGGGGGTATTTCTTCCTCCCCCTTAGAACACATTGAAAATATTTCCTGAAATAGTTTTCAAATCAACTTATCCATCAGTCATGAAATTTACAGCAAATGAATACACCAAAGTTCTGCAACTTAAATGTTTATTATATTTGAATTTGAAGTCAAAGTTTAACCATAATTAGATAAACATGAATTCACTAACTAAAGTAAAGCATTCACATAATTATACACCTACTCTATATTGATCATATAGGATGTATTCAAATAATAATGACAGTAATGCCTTAGATTTTATTTTAATGCTGGCATTTTGTACTATACAATAGGTTTTCTCTTGGAAATGTTAAGAGGTTCACAGGCTGATTTTTCCACCCACACAGGTATCTACTAAATTCTTCTCAAGAAAAAGATATGGGGAAAACCTGTGTTTTTTCCTAAAAATTATATAAAACATTGATTTCCGACTGGACTGAAAAAACGTCAAAATTTTTTTCTAAAGATTTCATATCTGTACTACATCTATCTGTTTTTAACTTTGGATTTAGGAAGTGATCCAATGTTTTGTGAAAATGGTAGCCCACTCTAGAAACAACCTGAATTGAGGAATTTAGCTTTCTTTATTCCTCTTATTCAGCATTTGACCTATACAGGTCCCTCTGGAAATATATCGAATTTCCATTTGCCCAAAGTAACTTCTGAACTATGACACCTTATGCTTAAAAAAAAATAAATAAACAACTTCAATGATAAGAAGCTACTTTATAACTGAAAACATCTGGAAATTCTTTGACAACTAAACTGATGAGAAGATGAGGCTAAGCAGTCTGGGAAGGTATGCATTTACGACAGAGATGAAGAACCCTAACAGAAAGAACTGTTTTCAAATATGAAAAGGAGAATAACAACTACTTGCAGAGAAAACATGCAAATCATCCATAAAGAATTCTTCACTGTAGCAAATAATCAGAAAATGGGTAATGGCAAAAAGGTTTTCAAGAATTAAGTTTATTGCATAGAATACAGTTACAAATTCCTCATTGAACTAAAATTAGGTTGGAAGGAGGGTTAGAACTAAATGACCTTTAAGGTGCCTTCCAACTCAAACCATCCTATGAATAAACGATGCCACCATCACATGGAACTAGACCATCCTTGGCAGCTGACATCTGGTTCTGAAGGATCATATTCATATGCTGAAGGGAAACCACACAGCTAACCAGGTTTCCTCAATATATGTAGGTTCCCAACTGATATTGTCTCCCCACCCTTCTGTACCCTGCAGAACAGTCGAGTTTTCTAAAGGAAGAACAAATTCCAACCCTCAACAGCAAAATTCAATCAATAAAATCAAAAAAATAAACACATTTGATAGCCAGACTAGCAATTGAAAATGGCTAGATGGGAAAGACTCCTGTTTGTAATTGAAGTAAACAAAAGATTCCAGAGTCTGGTGGTGGGGTTCTTCTGGGCTGCTTGTTGCTGTTTTGCATTAGTCTCATGTAAAGGAAGATATTCTTCCTTTAAATTGTATTTTAGCAGTAATCTTGATTGTAAGATCTTTAATTCAATTGACAAGAGAAAAATTTTTAAGCATAAGAACACCACTAATCAAAGCTAAGAATCTGACCATCTGTCCTCTAAAAAACTGGTATATATGACAAGCAGTTAGTTTAAATATTCTTCTAGTAATTAATATATAGAACAGAAAAAAAAAATGACATACACATCAATTTAGTTGGCAAGCTCTTTGTACACAAGCAAGCAGGTACTACTAAAGCTGCTAAATTTTAATTCTCAAGTCAGATCATTGGAGTCTTTTAACTGCAAAAGTGTTTGCTATGTTGATACGGTACACCAGAAACAACTGTCTGGAATTGTACTGAAAATTCTAGTACAATAATTTTATATAAACTTAAGTACTAGTATATATGTTGCTGGCTTCAGAATAAAACCCAAGTTACTTCTATTCTAGAAGAAAATATATCAAATTAGGATTCACAGAAGTTTTTAACCTCTACTGGATCCACAAAAATTAGTATTTTTGTAAGCAGTGCTTCAGGCAAAGAGCATTGCTCACACTTGACCACTTCTCCTTTAAATCCTTCAGTTTTGGGAAGCAAGGCTGCTAAAGTGGCCTAAAGCCAGCCCCCATCAAGGACCTCTATTACAAGCAAAACAGTTAAAAACAGATGGTTTCGAAACTCAAAATTCTGAAAAATAAAGAGCAGCGAAGAGCAGTTAACAGTGCCCGATTCATTAAGAATCTGATGATAAACGAAGAAAACCACAGATGACCCACGGCCCAAAATGCTGCCGAACGATCCGCTGGGAACAGCGGGAGCCATGGAGCAGCCTGCTGCTCACGCTCCCTGCACAGAGCGCAAAGCACCGCACGCTGCGAGCTGGGGAGCTTTTGGCTGGTGAGAGCGGCAGAGTTACAGGGAAATAAAGAAAGGAGTCGCTGCTGGAAGAGTCCCAGTGGTAAACAAAGTAAATCAGGATGTGAATTGTGCCGCTGCAAAGCACAGTTTGCAGCGTGAGTTAACTTCTGAAGGGGAATGTGAAGGTGGCCCTCCCACTGGGCTAGCTAACTGCACCACAGATCCAGCTATCTTTGTCACAAGCCACGAGGGGACACAACCCACGACGGCAGGAGCCTGTGTCACACCAACTTAATAGCAAAAAGTAAATGCAGAAATTCAGAAAGTGAGGCTTGTGTTTCTGACAGCAAAGTTAATAAAGGAAGCTTTGAATTTCCCCTTTTTTTTTTCCTGATGGCACATTATACCTCCTGATCAGAAACAAGATTTCTCATTCCTTCTCTTCTTTGAGGTTTTAAGGCAGTTGGTTTTCCATTGTAAAGTTTTGAATAACAATTCAGATTTTTGACGGTGCTGTATTTACTATACAATCTTGTCTGTAGCACAGTCACAGGAGAACACCAGGAAAAAGAAAATTATTGATGAAGAATAACATGTCCGCTGCTATTTATCCAGTAACAATAAAAGTAAGTTTAAGTCTAAACAACCCTGCTATTGAAAAAGTTACTTGCTTTTTACATACCCAAGCTCAGGTGCAATTTTTAATACAGTATATCTTTATAGGTATATGGTTTAAGTGAAACAGACTTCTCCTGAAATCCACTTAATATGATTTATTTCACCAGGTATTTTCCAGATACAAATAAATAAGGAATTATATCTCCCCAAGTACACAGGCATGGTTAGGGTGGAAATAAAACGCAAAAGCAATTGTCACAAATCCCTCCAGCCCAGACTTTTAGGCACATAGTTGGTCCTAAGCTGGCACCCTTAATTTCTTAGTGCTTAGGCACCCCTTCTCTGACACTGAGGGATGCTCCTGCCTCCTTGCCTAGCAGTAGAAGGCAACAGCAGTAACTCACAGCAGGGACACAAGGATATGAGAAAGAACTTTCACATTTGTTATTGTTTGAATAACAAACCAAATGATCAGAAATCAGACTCCACATACACCTTGTCAAACTGGTTTATACTAGGTGTAATTCTCATACTGTTGCAAGGCATCACAACAGTTAGCAGTTCCATTTAAAGTGAGAGACAGGTTTGGACTCAAGCGAATCTCTCAAAAATGTGTGCATGTCTGCAGATGTATGCTTGTGCAATTGACTGTGCTAAACAGCTCCCTGGTTTGGAGAAGTCTAACTGTGGGAATCAAATTTCTGAGATCACAGCAGCCAGGGCCTATGCAGCATTCACAGCAACCAGCGGGCTCATCCCCACAGCAGCAGGCAGCTCTTGTGCTGCAACACAGCAGCAATGCTGCAACAAAAAAGGTTGAAAGGCTGAGGGCAATGACTGCTCCTGGGAAGGGCTATCTCTGTCACACAAGCCAGTGCCAGCCCAACTAAACTGGGCTGAAGTCTGATAGAGGTGTTCTGTTGACTGAATGGGCTGTATCCAAATTCACAGGATGCCTGTTAGGAGTATTGTATAGATTTTAAAAACTGCATGCAGACTTGGCCTTTGTTTCTGAAACAACAATTCAGCAAGTAGGGTGTGTCATTGCTATACTAAGAAAATCTGCCTTATTAAAGCCTTTCTGAAACCTTTTGCCAAGGAGTCAACAAATACTATACAAGTCAACTGCCTATTTAAAAAAAATTAAAATCTCATTTTGGTTGTGGAATCATCATTAACAGACATAAAAAGTACTTCTCTCTATAAATTTATCTTCTTAATACTTCAACCAGCTTGTTTCTTGGCTTTATTCTGCTGAACGGCTGAATTACCAAACACAGCATTACTGTTCTTCCACTGTCATGGTCTGCCCCTCTGCCTTTCATGCTGACAACATTAAGTGCTTAATGTTGTTACCTTCGAATATTTGTAAAAAACCATAGTTTATACACATTCATCTGAAGTGAATAAGCACATCTTGAAACACTGGCATTTTACTATGACCACATACAGTTCTACCACAGAGTGCTGAATAATTCCATTCGACTATGATTGCTTATTCAATTCACTTGGATCCTTGATTTGTTTTTCTAAACACCAGCTTAACATAATGCAATTTTTGTCAACATTGCTTTTATTTTCTTGCTCTTATATATCTACAATGGAGTATAACATGCTACTTCTAAAGAAGACACTGAGAATAATTTGGAAACTAATTTAATAAACATTTATATGCAAAAAATGTTCCAGTACACTAGCACTATTTAACTGTCAGGGTCTTGTTTGGTAACTCACAGCAAGGCCTACTAAAGACAAACCACATATCTATCTTTAGCCAACAAAAAAATGGAGAATTTTAGCAGGTGTCAAGGATAATATATACTGACTCCAAGCACTGAATTTCTTAGAAAATGTGGAAAACTTACAGAAAATGATGAGCCATCCTTTGAAACTGCAACTGGGTAACTTCCATCTCCTAGATGCACAGAGAGCTCCCAGCTACTTCTCTTTGATTTAGCAATAGGAATTCTAAAAAAGAAACAGACAGAAGAAAAAATTTTAACAGAGATTTCATGCTTCTCCCAAGTTAACCAGAAGCACTTGCCTCATAGGATGGTCATGAAGGATATAAAATACCATTAATCTATAGACACAGTTTGAGAGCATACTTGAAAAAAATATATACTAAATATATTTTTCTGTCAAACAGCATATAAGGAGAAAATACACTCTTACTTTCTTTCTAGATTTGCCTTGACACACTGGGTATGCTGATAAAGTTATAGGAGGCCCTTGAATGCAGCCAGCACTTGCTGCAGAATTAGCTCAAATAGGATGAAAAGCAGATGAGAAAGTGGGTTGGCAGGAGAATAGCAACAGTGATAACTGGAGCAGTCTTTTCAAGGGCAAAATATAATCATTTTTTCTTTAATCTCATTCTCAGTAAACCTTAATTAAAAGCCAATTACAGACAAAAGATTCAGCCAAACAAGTAATACAAGTAATTTTATAACTAATATACATTTTTAAGAATCTCATCCATGGAGCCCTTCAAGAATACTGGAAAAATAATGATGTATCATCACAGCCCACATGCAGGATTATACTGATTCCTGCAGCATTCTGTGGCTGCACCATTTATCAAGTAATACAGGAAACCTGAATCTTTTAAACTTAAAAAAGCACACACCTGGCAGCAAAGGAATGAGAACTGAGCCTCCATTCTTGGCAATTCAGAGCGAAACATGCAATTTTCAGCTATTTTATTTAAATGGATATTCATTTTCAATTTTCTCATTCTAACTTCTCGAGTCTCTTCCACTTTGCTGTATCAACTGGTGTCCAAAAGTATACTACAAAAGCAACTGGTGTCCAAAAGCATACTACTACTTTTCTAATGAGTGGTCACCATATAGTACAATGAGCATGCACCACATGGCCTAAAGGGAAGACAGAAAGGTATGATTTAAACTCCATTAAAACAATACCACATTTTGATATAGCTTTTCTTCCACACTGACTCTTACATATTTAGATTTTTCTGTAAGAAATCTGTAGTGATAATAATTTTAACACCTTTACACCTTCTCTAAGGATAATTTCTGCTATAACATTAATCTCTTGTACATTATAGCGCTTACTACACCTTTTATTGCAGCCTTCAGAGTCTTAAAACCTTAAACACATTATGCCACATGCATCCTCCAGAGGATTCCACATCTCCCCAAAAAGAGTGCTCAGACTTCCTGTAGAATCAACAGGGAGAAGCACCTCTGAGGCCTCCAGAGGCCACAGGAGGAGAAATTATCTGCCCAAGCCAAGGATAACACACTGACTTGCTAAGGATTTCAACAATTATTTTAAGAACATTAGGTCTTTAGATACCTGGAACTTAAGAAAGTACAATTTGAAGTACTCAATGAGGCAAGGAGCCTCCAAAAATTGTGGCTTGCCATGTGCCCTGAAAAGGGGAAATGGAAATGCTAAATATATCAGACACAAATAGAAGCATACTTATCCTTAGTTACTTCTGGATGCAAGCCATGTAAGGCCTACCTCAAATTTCACCAAACTTCATCAAATTTCACCTTCACTTACCTCTATCATTGCCCTAAAAGTTCACAAGACAGATTTTGAAAATAACCTGTTCCAGTGCTACCAATGGCAAGTGTCACCTTTCAGATTTAATATAGTGACACAATAAATCTGAGAAATTGTCTATGGTTTATTGGGTGCAATGTCATTTCTCAGCAACTCATATTGGAATTCCTGTATGTCACCAAACATTTAGACTGGCTGATAGGAAACATGACAGACACAGGAGTTCCTGAAGAAGAGGAAGAGGAATTTCCTGCACAGGTAGCAGGCAGCAAGCTGAGAGATGTTTTCATTGCACTTCCTGGTATCAGAGCACCAGTAAGGAGAAATACAGGCAGCACCTGGTTAAGTTCTCCATGACACTCCACTGCAACAACCAACAGGATTTAGGGG
>VZUA01048758.1:0-11497 GCA_013401035.1 Horornis vulcanius
CTTGTTTTGCAGTCATGGATACCACCCCAGATCAGATTTCCCTCAGCCAGGTCACCAGGTGAGGCTGTGTGAAACAGGAATTCTTAGGCAACACTGCCCATGGGCAAAAGCAGAAACCTGAAACGACTCAGGCTAGGAAGTGCTCTCTAATATTAGAGTACAAAGCAATATAATTTTATTTCACTGTCCACAGCATCATTCTTTAAAATTTAGTGTCATGTGCAACCAGTCTGTAAAATGCTCAGTTACCAAGTTTAATTCCTGGATTCAAAACTAAACCCACAGCAACAGTACCACATTAAAATAGAACAATATTCTAACTTTGGGGTTTGTAACTTGAACCCTTGTTGGGGATAACTTTTGCCTTCATTCCACTGCCCTCTACCAGACATTCACCTAAAGCGGACAAGGATAAAACAGTTTCTTTGGAAAAGGTTCATTCTTTATTTTAAATTATTCTTAGAAACTCAAAAAAAAAATCTAAGATTTGAAACAATGCGAAACCTAATCTCTTGGCCTACACTAAATACCCTTGCCCAACAGACTGCCAAGAAATTAAGTTGTTAGGGTTACCTCTCTTCCCCAGTGTAAAAATAGGCACAAAATCAGATCCTGTTTTCATAAAATGCATGTTGCCTAAACCAAAGGCATTTATGCAGAGGATAACCCTAGAATTCACACTGTGTTGCTCTCACAAACCTTGTGGGAACAACTGAGCATAATACAAGCTAATTACACAATTACACAAAAAAGCCCAGAGCACATCACTTCAAATATCATCCAAAACCAGAGTTCTCCCCCTTAAGAGGAAAATTATCTCAAACCCCAGGATTTTCAGACCTTTGTATAAACAGAATCCAACAAAGTAGCTTCTCTGGATTTAAAATTTAGATGTTCAAATGGAAATATGGAAACAAACAGTATGGTAGATTTGTCAATCACATCTTAATAAAAACCTTTACTACAGATTGTATAGATGGTAGACAGCTTAAATAACACCACATCCATTTTCCTACAGCAACAGCTCCTCTTTTAGCTGAGTACACCCTGTCCACAGGTGCTGATTATCAGAAAATTATACTATGAGAAGATGTTTGGTAGGAACTAGTTTAGTGTGATCTTGTGCAATTACAGAAAGTGTGCAGCATCACCAGAACATCCTAAAAGGCAAATTATAGAGTACAGCTAGAAATAACAGGAGAGCTTCCATTCAGAGCTTATTCAGCAAGTATGCTGCCCAGAGAGTGAGCTTCTGATTTTCTAGCTGGTTTTTTGGTTTTGTGTTTGGCAGTTTTTTGTGGGTTTTGTTGTTGTTGTTTGTTTTGGGGTTTTTTGCTGTTTGGGAGGTGGGGGCAACAACAGGGACACACAGCTGGTAAGGTTTTATTTCATTGCTGGGAGGTGGGTGGGAAATACCTTTCCCACAGCCAGACATGAGAAATTACATATGCTGGGAAACCATCATTGGTATTCATTGCAATATCTCCATTTTTATAGCTTAACCTTGCTCTGACTTTGCTCTGGTACCCAAAGACTTTTATTATTTCAGTCATCAACTAAGCATGCAGTTACACATCCTTTAAAATAGCCTGACAAAATATATTCAAGTTTTGCCAGCCCTCAGACTGCCACAACACCAATACAACAAACAACTTTCATTTTCCAGCACTCTACAGTACGCTGTATTTTCTTACCTAACCCTCACATGCTTATTTACCCACTCAGCTACACTTTGCACAGCAACCTAGAGGGGCAGTTCTCCCAAATATTCAAGTATTTGACTTGCTAAGTGTTACTTTATTAGAATGTAAAAGTCTAGGCACAGGACAAAATTAAAGCTGTGAGCAGAGAAGTAGAACAGAGCTGGCCAGTGCATCTGCTGGAACCATCGATTCTCATGCATCATCCCTGCTGCCCAATGTCACCCTTTGTTCAGCCAAATGTTTCCTTATTACAGCCAAACTGATCATTGTCACTCCTGGACAGGAAACATCATGATGAAGTCCTGCAATGAAAACACTAAGTGCAAAAATTTTTATTCATTCAGTACTTAAGAGTAGGAGCCAATAATTCTTTATTTCATTAGTGTTTCCAATATTCATTTTAACATCAGTATCACTGCAGTAACTGGAATTTCCTGTGAATAAATAATAGTAGTAAAAATGTTTCCCAGACTATTTTACTAGTAATAGACTTGTTTTTCCTTCAAAGTACACCCCACAGTAAACCAACAGATGCAAATATAATCTAGGATATTCTTCTGGGATAAGAAAAATATCCAACACCTTTCCAAGTTCTGCTGTAGAATTTACCTGGCAAAATTCTTTTTATGGCATTTGTAACAACCATTTGCAGAGTAAATTCAGCTTGTTTTAAATGCAAAATGAGAGAAGGCGGAAAGGTCAGATTCCACAGTGTATAAAAATAGAAAGGCTATATTATGGCTCCATTTCAAAGTTGATCACTTCATAAGGGTAATGTGTGTTGTAGCAATTACAACCTTTGATACAAACCTATGAACTTTAGAATGATAACCTAGGAAATAAAAACACCTTCAGGGACACGCGTCTTTTTCATCTTCTGTTGTCAATCAATCCCCATGTTTTCATGCCTCTGGCACATTTGCATTTAGGTGTAATAAGATACTATTACCAGTCCGTCCAACCCATCCAGCCACAACCTTCCTTCCAAAAAGGCTTAAAAACAAACAAACAAAAGCTATCCATTGAGAAAACCAAAAGTAATTTCCACTTCCAACCCCAATGAGATATCAGGGGAGAAACAAGCTATTCTATCCTGATTACAATCCAAAATACCGTATTTTATCACACAAAGTTCTAGGACTCATTTTAAATTTCCAAAAGACACGATCTGGCCTTAAATGCTCTTCCTGTAGTTAGCCAGCCAAAAAGCAGGTAAGTTCAAGGCAAGCTGGTTTCCTTACAATGCCATTTCAAAACAATAATCAACTTCTCTCTTTTTCCTTTATTACTTTATTGTCTTAGCTGAAGTGTTTCAGGGTAAAGCTTTCTACCACTTTCAATTATATAACCAAGAACATCTCCCACAGTAATAACAAATGTATAGTGAATATTGACTATAAATTTCTATACAATTATTAGCAAGTACTTAAAATTTGAGCACTTTCTTTCCCATTGAACAGCTGAAGCAGGCACCAGAACTGCTGTCTTCTCTCTGCAGAGATGTCTGTCACTGCATAATTAGAAATGGTTCCATTTAATTTTCAAATTGCTACAGAAAATCTCCACCATCTTCTAATCAGTAGTGAGCAAAGCCTGTGAAACATGAAAGAGTAGCTACACTGCTTTGGCAGCTTTTCTCTAACATGGTGGATGCAATACCAACCAAAAAAATTAGGTTCTATCTGCTTTAGGAGCAGTCAGCCTCCTCTATATGCAGGTTAAAACATACACACATGCATACTCTGGTTTCTTCATCTGCAGGACAGAAAGAAGAACAATAGGTTCCTCACTCCACTAAAAATTACAAACTATGATCTTAATTTGACAATTTTGCTGATTTCTTTAAAAAAAAAAAACAAAAAAACAACAAAAAAAAACAGATGTTTGCCAGAGACCTCAAAATCTCTGGCTCTACATTACACATAATGTGCATTACTATGAGGGTATCATTCATACTGCAAGTATTCAGATCCTGTGTATTCCAGTAACAAGACATTAATCCTGGCAATGTGTGCACAAGACAGGAATCCATCCAGCTCAGCCTCAGTGTAATACTCCATGTTTCCCCCAACAACACAGCACAGCATTCTCAACTCTGCAACACAATACTCAAGTCTAAAATGAGACTTGCAGCTAATTAGGATACAAACGGATATTACGTGATTTTCTCTTGTCTACCAAAGCAGCTCATAACTACTTCAAGACAACTACCACATTTCTCACAAAAAGCATTTCATCAAGAAGACAAACAACAAGTTATCTTCCTTTCTTTCCTGAGTATTTCTTTACAGTGCTTCCCTGAACTGTGAGCTTCCCCTTCAATCACAGCCAGTTTTTCAGAACAAACCACAAGTTCAATTTTAAGAGCAATAAGCTACCAAATGTCCCTATTAACCCACCTTTCAAGAAACTCTTCTGCCCCATTCTCAACATCCATTTTCCACATCTTCAGTTTTCTGCTCTTCCTCCCTAAGTTCCCCATATGAAACAGGTCTGATAAGCAACCATCCTTGGAAGGTCAAAACATATAACCCCTTCTACTCATTACAGCTTAATTTGACTTTTCCAACAACAGATGACAATCTGTGAGATCGGTCAGTTCCTTCTCATTGCTGTTGTTTGCTTGTTTCCAAACTAAAGGCAACCACAACAAAACACTCCTGTGGTAGAAGCTCACTTAGAAGTTCCACATTAAATTCACAGTCATGCTCAGACTGCAACACTCACCGAACAAATGCAAGTGGCAACAAGATGTTCCAGAATGGGTTCAAAATGGGGAGATAAAAGATTCTTCAGATACTTACTGTATTAAAGGGAGAGAGGAGGGGGAGATAATCACCTTCAGTTTGCAACCCTTGTTCAAGCATACTTGGTGTAATAAATTTCACTACAGCTACACAGTCCTGAAATATTTTTACTAATCAGTCAAAAGAATATAATTAGCACAGAAAAGTTTCAAATTACTGAAATTACAGCTTTGATATTCAAATAAAGGATGTGCAGCCCTCTCAGACACTGCAGCTGCAAAGTCATCTGAAAATACCCTCATCTCACTTGGAAATACCCAACGCCCCAGCCATGCTAAAGTAGTGTCTAACCAAACACAGGAAAGGGAACAGAAAATCGGACCCAGTGATGAGTCTGAGTGCAGGTTCATGTGCCTCTTGCTCTCTGCATGTGACCCAGAGCAGATCGTACTGATCTGCACACCTTTATTGGTGTCAGTAATTGATCTCCGTGCAGCCACCACTGCACTCCCCACCCCCATGCCCTCATTTTCACTTCCTCATGCTCCTCAACAGATTCTGAACATTTCAACACTTGTGAGGACTTTTATGACCCAAAAATTCCACATGTTAGATCCTACATTGAAAAGAAATCATCTTCAGGCTTGCTTGACTTTCTAAGATGATTCTTATGCAACACAAGAAGAAAAAACAAACAAGCCAAAAAAAGAAATCCCCACACAAATGGTCAACACACAGAAATAGCTCCCTCGGTCTAACCACTGTTGTAAGCTGCAGCCACAATGGTTTTAAGGATACTGGCGATTTTTCTGCTTCTGTCAACATTATCACATTTGTTTTTAGTCCCCCATCCATGTGATCAAAAAAGTAAAGAAATTCTACAATGAAAGGATTACCAGCCTGTAAGCAATAATGTCTTGCTGTAGAACATACCAGAGCTGACACCCCACTCCTCTCCCCAAATCAAGAGCCAGAGAAGCTCTGTGAAAACTTCTTTCCCTTCAGTAAGCAGATGTTTAAAGTTTTTTCGTTTACTTGAAGACTATTGAGAAAGAGACTCAGAAAATGCTAACTTAGCCATTTTAATATAAAGCAAGCTTTCACAAAAAGTACTGTACTTCATAACTCTATACCTTCAGACTCTTAAAGACACATTTGTTTTCTCCACGTATTTGTTCACCTTTTCACTGAACTACCCTTTCTTTCCTTGAAATGGTTTATATTGTCAAAAGCGAACTATGTAAGTAACTGCAAACTGTGCAGCCTTGCTGCCAGCTTTTTAAGTTTACTTCCATGTGCTTAAGCAATTAAGCTCATTTACCTTCTTTGCTTTCTGTAAATGTCACAACTGACATTTACAGAAATCAGACTGAAGCATCCCAAGCCAGAAGGGTGAACCAATAGGCCCACCTCAGCCTTATGTCAGGTAAGAATGGAAATTTCTCATCTCACTGCTAAACGAAATTAAAAAGTATCAAAAAGTGCTGTTCATTAGCTATTGCAGCTCTAGGGAATAAGACATGATCCTAACGGTACAGAATAACCTGTGTGAAGTGATTCCATTACCGTCAGGAAAAAATGCGAGCAACAAGGATTGAGGTGAAGTGAGATCACACCGAGAGCACGAAACAGTGCCAAGAGTCTCCAAGTTTTAAGGCCATCACCTGCACGACTCTTCGCTATGGGCATCTGTATGGGCACTATGTGTCAACAGTGTCCCCACACCACGGGGCCCACCAAAACCAAGGTAAAATGACTAGCAAGCAGTACCTGCAGAGACAGGTTTCTGTTAAAACAAGGAATTCCTCTGTCCCTCCCAGGGTCACCTGCCCACGGCCTGGCTACCCCGGAGAACCCCTGGATGGCGGGTGTGCCCGCGGGGCTGGCAGCGGGCACGGACACCTTTAACCGGAGCTATCGCCTTTCAGCCCCTCCGCGAATACTCCCCGAGTCCGCCCGCCCTCGGCGTTCCCGGGACGGGGCTCGCTGGGCTCCAACCCGGCGCCCCGAGTCCTACAGAGACAAAAGACGGACCGCGACCGCCGCCGGCGCAGCCCCGCCCGCCCAGGGCCGCTCCCCGGCCAGGTCTCCCCAGCCCCGGGCAGAGGCACCTGCGGCCGGACGGGACCCCGTTCCCAGCCCGTGGCACCCCCGGCTCGCGGCGCGGGGCTACCCGCCCGCCTCCCCTCGCTGCCGTTCTCCCTCCCCTCGTCGCTCCCGCAGACACGGACACACCCCCGCCCCGCCGCNCGGCCGGGCCGGGCGCGCAGCCCCGGTACCTGTGCCAGGGAGAGGCGCGCGGCCATGCTGTTCCATCCCCCCGGCCGGGCCGCAGGAAGGACGCGCCGGGCCCCGCCACTCGCCGCACAACTTCGGCAACTTCCCCAGCCGGCCCCGGGCAAATCCCGGCACCGGATCCGCGCCCGCCCGCCGGACGGAGCCGGAGCCTCGCCCGCCGCCACACGGCAGCGCAGCCGCGCGCAAAACCGGGCGCGGAGCACCGGAGCCGGAGCCCGAGCCCGCTCGAGGCAGCTGCAGCGAAAACCCGGAGCCGGAGTACTTGGCCTGACATGGTGGCCAACATTCCCCGCTGCCAGCTCCTGACCTCTCCCTCACCTTCCCCGTTGGCCCTGCTTCTGCTGGAGATGCTTCCAGCATGGTGAACGGTTCTCCAGTCTAGTCATGACATGGGTGGGGGAAATCCCAAAACAGGAGGTGAACCAGGTCTGGGCTCAGTTGCAACAGAACTGGGCACAAAGCCCAGGAGGAAGCAGCGCGTGAGCCCAGCAGGATGTCCTGACCCGACGCATCCTCACAGCAGTGAGGAGCAGCCCTGGGCTCGGCCTCCTGCTTCCCTCCACTCACAGGAAATTAGATGCCTGCACAGGCAACTCATCGTTGTACGTGTCCTTCTGTCTTTCTGCTTGTACTCAGGGGAACAGTGGCTCTTCTAAGGGAGGGTAACCAGAATAAAGGGATGAGCAACCTTTATGGCAGGAGAAACTATGAGATCACAGGCAACAAGACACTAAGGAGCAAGCCGGAGTGGGGAGTAAATTGCACCACATTCTCCAAACCCATGGAAAACAATTGTGTATGGACTGGCTGCAAACAATACTTGTGTCACCACTCATTCTCCTGCTCCTCCTGTACCTGCTCACCTCCTCCCACTGGCTTATTTCCACTCCTACTCTGAGCTCTGCACTACCTCAGCATACATCAGTCACCGAGGGCCAAGGGAAAACGTTCCTGTTTTTATACTTTACCCCAGGGTGGTTTAGGCACACATTTAAACTTGAAATATACATTCAGACCAGTTAAGAGGAAATTAGCAGAAGTCTTACTTGATTATTGGAAAGCTTTCCCAACATGCTTTGTTTTCTTTATCTGTTTGTAACTCTCTACCCCTCAGCATTGTTTTTGTCCTCCTCAGCTCAGTCGTGTGCTCATGCCCCACCTCTGCATCCTGTCATTCCTCAGCTGGCAGTCATCCTGAGCTGCTAGTGCTCATCATCTGTCACGAAATGTGGGATTCCTCCTTCCCACCTATTCCTTAAAAAAGGTTTTATAGAAGCTCTGCTTTACCAATCTGTGTCTCAGCCATTTTTTCAGCAAGAAAAAGAAGATATGGAGGGGAAGAACATAAAAAGCAAACAATAGATATAAAAATATTCACACCACTCACATACTCACTGTCACCTTTCTACTCTACCTCACACTTCTTTCAAAAGTAAAATCCCTAGAAAACAGCACAGGCTTTATATTTCTAGGCTGATTTTTTTCTTGATTAAAATTGGAATACTATCCCAGAGTAATTAATACCTGGAAATTAAACCAAAAGATAGTAAAGCTACAGCTTGTGTCTCCTGGGGAGAGCAGTATCTTTGGGAAGGGGCCCCTTGGTAGGCATTTGGAGAGCCTGGGTTTCTGAGCTGCCATGAGCTCATGTGGGTGCCCTTTGCTCTGTCAGTTTTTTCCTTCATCTCTCAGTCTTGCAGCTTGGCAGGGACTGGTGGCCTCTCAGGAGAGAGGTTACACCCAGGCTGATGTGTTCTCACTGCAAAGAGAAGGAAAGTGCAAAACAGGGACCTGGGACCTGGCTCTGGAGTTGGAGTCCTGACGCGAGAGCTGCTGTGAGCAGGATTTTGTGGGCAACCTATCTGGCTCAGCAGTGTTCTTGCTGCTGTTCCCTTTCTCTCCTGTGTGTTGCATCAAGTGTTTCCCACCAGGTCCAGGAAGAAACTGACATGCTGCAACAAGGCTCTGGAATAAGGATTTTGAGTCAAAGGACTTTTGCAGGTCAGCCAGCAGAACTCTGTCATCCCAGAGCACAATTAAAAGCCCCAAGTGCCCTCACACTTGTCCAGGAGGGAAGTCTGCTCCAGCTGAATGACTGCTCCTGAGGGCCTGACCTTCCTGAACTTCTGTGTTAGAAAATAAACACAACAACCCCCCCCCACCCCCACCACCATTTTACTCCCTCAAACTATGAAGTGCACAGCAGTCTGCATGCAGAGAGCCTTTCCACAGCGTTCTCTGAAGCTGCTGCGGCAGACTCCAAGTTGCACCTGCAGCTCAGGAACAAGCAGGCAGTGCCAGGTACGTGGTTATGTACCCTCCCCCTGGCTGTGCACACTCACAGTCATCAGGCATGACCACTGTGTCCACAGTCAGAGGGCAAGAATCACTCAAGGTAACTACTGTGGCCTCTACAAATTAAAATAATAATGAGTTTCTATAATCAACACTGAGTTAGTGTGGTCACGTAGATCTGTGCTGTTGTTGATCATTCCATGCATCTCACAGACAAATTGTCCTGGATGCCTCCAACCACCTGAGTTAAAATAACCAGCTCAGAGCCTCAGACCTCTCTATAACAATTACAACAGCACTTGTCAGCCTGCTCATGGTGAATGATGTACTGCAGATTTTCACGAATCTAGAATGACAGCTCCCAGAAGAAAAAACAGCAGCTCTCTGCTTCTCAGCTGAAATTGAGATGTCATCACTTGACATTGGATCATAAAACTGGACTTCATACTTACTTTCAGCCAAGAGAAAAATCACAGCTACTAAAATTTACTCAAAGCTGTTGGCAGGTTTGCAAAACAATGCCCTCTAATGACCTTCTTGGCTTAGCCATGAGCAGCTCACCAGGGCTTGGCTAGGGTGGAAGAGCTCCTGAAATCTGGAACAGGAGGATTTTCTAAATTTACTTCTTATTTTCTCCTCAGTGGAAACTCCATTCTTGTGTCACCCCTTTGCTGACCCCATGAATCTTGACCTTTTGCAATATCTTCTGTGAATTGAGTAAGGAGTGATGAGATTCTGTGCTGGGTTTTCAGGAAAGCTTGTTAAGAACATAAGAAAATCGAAAGATCAATGAACTGCAAGAATTTTGACAGTTTCATTTTATATCTTTTTGCATTCAACATGAATTGTCCTGCAGGAAATGTTTATCTGTAATCTGCTCTGTAAGAACTACTATATGTTGATTTTTTGTTGCAAGATCCTCTACTACAGTGCACTTGATATCCAAAGGACATGGAAAATAGTATTAGCATGCTTTTATTTGTAAGTATAATAGGATTTTCTATGATTCTAAGTACTGGCATTTTGACAAATAAGTACCAGATCTCAGTGTTCTTATTGTTTCTTTAAAAGTACAGTGCACAAGGTTATGTCTACACTGGACAAACAAGAGACTGCTAACAAATCAAATCAGAACTAGCCAAATGGCTGGTGAAGACAAGGGCCTTGCAGCAGTGCAGCAAGCGCAGCTGCAGCACAACCATTTTGGTGCAAATCCTCACTGCGAGACACTCTGTAAGAGTTTAAAGTGACTTGTTCTGGTACAGCTGAATTTGAAAATGTGCTGCAGCAAGATAGCACAGAAAGGCTCTCCACCAGCCAGAGTCAAACACTAATGACTGCTGTTTTATAGATCTCCAAATATGCTTGTTAGTAAAGCTGGTAACATTTTAATCATATCCACTGGTCTCCCCGGAAATAATAACTTAAGTGTCCATCTCTTCCCTTCTTAGAGCTTTGTTTTCCCTGTGGATCAGCACACAGGAAGCCCAAAACAGTACAGAGGCATTTAGTGTGACTTGTTATGCTCGTTCTAGGAAAGGTGTTACTATAGCCCATGAGCACTCCGGAGCTGAGAGAGGAATGACTCAGTCCTGCCTCCTGCATTCCTGAGCACGAAATGAGGTACCGAGCTCTCTGGAATTCAGTGCAGAGCTGTAGCTGCAGCATTGCATATACAGAATCAAGGATTTAAACGTAAGAAGGATTAAATCACTTTGAGTTTTACAGAACAAAAGGAAACATATGGATCAACACACAAAATTCTGGCGAAAAAAAGGAATCACTGTTCTGTGATCAAAGACTGTAATGCAAGGGAACCTGCCCACAGGCGAACAGACTGTCTTACACTGCACAGCTTTCAGAGAGCCAAGTAACACCCATGCTCCTGACACAGAACAGCATTTCCCACACCTAGCTTACTGAAAGATCCCTCCTGAGAAATAAGGAAGATCATCATACAAACTTTGACAGCCTTTGGACTGAAGGGACCTTTTGTCAGAAGTCTCAGAGTACTTTCCAGGACTAGTGATACAAGCTGGTTTAGGAATTCATGACTGCAGGCACGCCTTTATCTAGAAATCCACCCCAGGATATGCTTTGTGTGCTCTTTACATTTTATGCAGCTGCAGTTTTCTAGACAAAGGGTTACAGATAGGCTGCTGTGTTTTAAAGCCACAAGAGAATACTACAATCATCTAGCCAGACTCCAGCAGACCTTCTGCAGAGATCTGTAAATTTCTGGGTTTCTTTTGCATAAAACATGTAATCTGTGAGTCCTACAGTATATTTTGTAGGAGGATGTCTAGTTACTAGAGTATGTACATTGATCATTATGAAAACTGCATAGGAATTATCTGCTAATTCATCTTGTGCTGCGCTCTTCTTAAGGTGGTTTGCAGACTTTCAAAGTATTTCAAAGTGGGGTGTGGGATGATCAAATTTATATAAAACTGT
>VZUA01048768.1:0-11056 GCA_013401035.1 Horornis vulcanius
GGGATTGTTCAGCCTGGAGAAGGTTCTGGGAGATTTTTTCAGACCCCTCACCCCTTTCCCTTTAATGAGGACTGCAAGAAAAATATATACCCTGTTGACATAGGACAAGGCAAAATGGCTTTAAACTAAAAGAGGGTAGATTTAGACTAGATATAAGGAAGAAAGTTAGACTAGATATAAGGAAGAAAGAAGGAAGCAATGAGGTTTGTGAAACACTGGCCCAGGTTGCCCAGAGAGATGATACATATCCCATTCCTAGAAACATTCAAGGTCATGCTAGACTTGTCTCTGAGCAACATGATCTAGTTAAAGATGTCCCTGCACACTGCAGGGGGTTGGACTGGATGACCTTTAAAGGTTCTTTTCAACTCAAACTATTCTGTGATTCTGTGGCACCCTTTTCCAGAAGCAGACCCCTGAGAGCCGTGCCGTACATCCACGCAGCAAAATCTGGCCTTGCTGGGTTCAAACCCAGGGGTGCTGCCCCAAAGCTCCATGTCTGTGTAGAGAGCACCAGTGGCACAGAGGAGCCATTGGTGGATCCTGGTTGCTGCTGTGCTGCAGGCAGCAGCAGGAGGGGTATTTGGGAATCAAGTCTGAAGGGATCTGGCAGGACTGTGAAAGGATGTCCCAGGAATACTTGCAGGCTTTTCCATCATACAGCTGTATAAGTCATCATTGTCCCACCTGGAATATTAGAAGGTCTCAGGGGCTGCAGCTGTTGAGAGCAGAGATGGGAAGCCAAGTCACCTTGCTGGTGAACCTGAACACACCAACCAAGTCATCAATTGAGTCCTGCAAGAAGCAAAAGGACCCAGATGAGCTCACTTTACCCCCAGAACTGGTTGGAAAGAAAAAGGCTGGCTCCAAGCCCTTCCCAAAAACACTTTACAATGTAACACGTCTTGAAAGCAGGCAATGATCTTCTGGGCAAGGCCTTCAGCTGGTTAAGGATCTTGATCACAGAATCACAGAATGGTTTGGGTTGCAAGAGACCTTAATGACCATCTAGTTCCAACCCCACTGCCATGGGCAGCAACACCTTCCACCAGCCCAGGTTACTCAAAGTCACGTCCAGCTTGGCTTTGTGGTGAGGCATCCACTCGTCCCCAGTAGCTCTACAGATGCCAGCCTGGAAATAATTTGAGATCATGAGAGGGGGGCTTCCCCTGCTCGGGGCTGACAAGGAAGGGACACTGTCAATCCTGCTGCTCCACCCTGCCACTGTTCCCCCAAGGTGTCTTGGCCCCAGGAAGTGTCTGACTCACCCTGGGTTGGAAAGGGATGTACAAAAGCCAGGACTATGAAGTGCTGGACATTTATATGAACCTCTGGAAATATTTTTGGCAGGAAGTGCAGCACAAACAATGAGACAGCGCCGCTGGGCTGTGTGTTGGGACGCAGGGGAGAGGCAGCCAAATGTTTTCCTGGGGGAGGGGGGCAAGGAGAGGGGCCCTGATGTCTTTTAACTCTCAGCATAAAAATAAACCAGATGAATTAGCAGACAGGTAGAATCAGCAGCTTATTATGGCATGTTGAGGAACTAGCTGTCGGGGGGCTTGGCTTATACTGTATCACAAACAGTGCCTTAGAGCTGTCCCATCTTCCCTGCTGTGCCCAGGAGGCCCAATTCTGCCCTGTGTGACCTTCATGTGGAGGGGATCTGCACATATCTGTGCTGCTAAATCACATTTTGAGCACAGTAACAGAGACATCTGGACCCCCAGCACTCAACACCCTTCTTTACCCCAGCATTTTCATGCAGTGTAAAAGCAGACTTGGTTTTACAGATGTTATCTGTACATGTCCAGAGGGTGTTTATGGAAATAGTATCTTATTGATAAGGACAGAGCTACCCAGACAGAAGCTCAATGATGTGAACTGGCTTAATGCTCCTAAAGTGCATGGGATGCTCCTGGTTGTTCCCTGCAGATCCATCACAGTGAACATACCCTGTACTCTCAAATGGCAGGGTGATGGTTGTACCCTTTCACCCATCTCCAGTTGTTCCCCAGCCTCATCCTGCAGCCTCCTGTCCTGTGCCATGTCAGAACCAGCTCCCAGCCCGTGTTTGGTGGATGACAGTGATGCTCTGGGGAGGTGCAGTGGATCCCTGCCTTCCTTGAGAGGGCTGGCTGTGGGTCAAGAGCACAGCAGGCTTCCCACGGACTTCAAAGGGAGCATCTCTGGTTTTCCAAGGGCGCTGCCTCTGAATCTTGGACGTCAAGGATAGAAAAGACCTGTTAGGTCACATCCCGTTCTATTTCCCTGCCAAAGAAGGGCTCTTCTGCACAGGAATATGTCCCTGGAGTGTTCATCTTGTCTTGCTTCACCTCCTGCCAGCCTGGAGATCACTGATAAGACCCCATGAGACCCTGCAGAGCCCTTTGCAGACACAAATAACAAACATCCTCTGACTGGAGCTCGGGTTCTTGTGGTCCAGGCTCACTCTGTGTTGATGCCCCAAAGCCAGGGATGGTGCTGGTGTCCTTGCCTTTCTACAGACAGCTGCATTCCTCAGGACTGGTGTGAAATTTCAGTTGCTGGTCCTTCCTAATTCCTTTTAATCATTGCAAATATTGCAGGCAAGATGGTGAGCTGTGCTGCTGCTCGGCAGAGACTGGTGAGGTCAGATAAGGGAAATATTTTCATTAACTGTACAGGAACTTGAGCCTGGTTCCCCCTGGCTCTGGACAGACCTGCTCAGCTCACAGCTGCCCCATTAAAGTGCTGAAGTCTGTTCAGTTCAGGTATGAGGAGCAAAAAGGTGACAGAAGGAAAGGGTTTGGTCCTTGCCAGGAGCATGACAGATACCTGCTCACGTTACTGCCTGCCAGAGATTTGTGTGGAGACTCTGTGGCAGCTGGGAGGGTTACACCTGCAGGGTCACACCAGCCTCAGGCATTTTTCCCACCTCTAAAACACTCTTTCTGTTTTAAGTTGGATTTTGAAGATTTCTTGGCATCCAGGTGTGTCATTGACACCCTTTACTGCAGTTTGTACATATGTCCCCTCTTTCCTGTTGACTTTATGTAAAAGAAGAGATAATAGCAAAGTTGCACACAGACACTTGGGGAAGTTTTGACTCTGGATCTGTACTAAGTGGCTCATTCCTCTCTTAATTTCCCATGTTTAATTCAAAAGGAAACATTAAAATGGCAGGAGCTGAGCCAAGACAGGGAGGGTTCCTATGAAATAGTTTTTCTAACACTGTTACCATGGCAAAAAACCTCTTATCACTTCATGTTGGTGCCCCGCACCCATCACAGAAGTATCTGAACACCTCAAGGTGAGCCTCTTCCCATGGGCATAGAGGGCAGCTCCAGTTTGGACTCTGCTGCAGTAGTGTGGGAAAAATGCTGTGTAATCCCAGTTGAGTTTTGTCAGCTGTGCTAGCACTGAGATCTTCCTTGCCTTTTGTAGCAAACATGTCCCACAAAACAGTTTGGGTTTTGTTTTGTTTCTTTTTGTTTCCTTAAAAAAAAAAACAACCCAAAACACAAAAGAGAGAGCAAAACAGATGAGGAAAAGAGACATTAGCCTGCCTTCTGGTGTTGTAACTGGACAGCGTCTGTGCATCAGCCTCAAGGATTTCATGGTCTATTTTCCTTCCACTCGATTTAACTTCCTTCTTGCTCTAATTCTGAAATTACTCCCACATTTCACTGAATCCTTCCATTTTAGTTTCCATCTTTCTTTGTTCTTTCCTGATGGCTTTTGATCTGGGGTCTCTGCTGTTTTTGTTGCGTTGGCGTTGAAAGAGACTTGGGTGTTTCTGCTGCCTGAAGCTCTCGCTTTCAAAATAACTCAGCTCATTGCATCTGGGGACCAGGTACTGAGGGCAAGGGCATTGCTGGGTGCATAATGCTGGCAAAAAGTGGAGGCAGGGATTTAGACAGAGGTTTTGTCAGACAAAGAGGGGCTCTTAAACAGATTCTCTCTGTTGTCCCTGCTCATTGCAGGGGAGAATTTGGACTAGGTGACCTTTAAAGATCCCTCCCAACACAAGCTATTCTGTAATTCCTTGTATTTTCAGGGGTGTTAGTAGTAGATGGTGTGTATTAAAAAAAAAGGCCATTTGAAGTTTTATGGCTGGTTTCTGGTGAGGCACCTCAGGCATATCACACCTCCAATCTCTTGTTCAGTCTTGGGTCCCTCTCTACAAGAAGGATGTTGAGGTGCTGCAGCATGTCCAGAGAAGGGCAGTGGAGTCTGGAGCACAGGTCTGATGAGGAGCAGCTGAGGGAGCAGGAGGGCTCAGCCTGAGAAAAGGAGGCTCAGGGGCACCTTCTGTCTCTGCACAACTCCCTGACAGGAGTTGTGGGCAGGTGGGATTTGGTCTCTTCTCTCAGGTAACAAGTGATAGGACAAGAGGAAATGGCCTCAGGTTGTGCCAGTGGAGGTTTAGATTGGATATTTGAAAACTATCTTCACAGAAAGAGTGGTCAAACATTGGAACAGGCTGCCCAGGGAGGTGGTGGAGTCACCATCCCAGGAAGTGTTCAGAAAATGTGTAGGTGTGGTGCTTGGGGACATGGTTTAGTGGTGGCCTTGGCAGTGCTGTGTTAATGGTTGGAGTCCATGTCCTTAGGGGTGTTTTCCAGCCTAAAAGATTCTTTGTATTGTATCAGATATGGCCCATAGGGTCAACAGTACTAAAATCCTTGTGCTCATGGGTAAGGGTGATCCAAGCAATTAGTTTGGATTTCCATAAGCACTATGGCAGACGTCTTCCCTAAGAGAGAAGAAACCAAACAGCTTGGATGGGAGTGTGGATTAGCAATCAGTATGCAGACTGGGAATGCTGGGTAGGGAAAAAGGGGCAGTTCCTGCAGGGAGCAACATCCTAAGTGCACAAACTAGGATCCGACTCTGAGCTTAGCTCTGCTTTAAACAGGGAATGTCAGGACCCACCACCTGAAATTGTGACTGTGCAAGCTGTGCTGAAGTTCATGACTCTGAGTGATTAGGTAATCACATTGCAGATGAAATAAATACCACACAGATAAAGTGAAGTGATGCATATGGAAAAACCCATACCAGAGTCCACACATGAAGTGATAGGCCCTGAGATGACCATTATTTCAGAGAAGGGAGACCTTGGGGTTTCTCTAGCTGGTTCAAGGAATATCTCAGGTCAGTGTCTGGCAGCAGTCACAAATCAAATCAGGAGTTAGAAAGAAAGGAATATTAAACAAAACAGAGAACATAAGCATCTGTTAGATATATGCACCCACACCATGAACACTGTGTTGTTCTGATCGTCTCAGCTCCAAAGGGACTAGGAAGGGTTCAGGAAAGAACAGCAAGGGTCATCAAAGATATGGGATGGCTTCCATAGAACTGTCTGCTAAGCAGGATTTATCTTTTTCTTTTGGAAAAGAGGCTGAAGAGATGATGGTGAACTAAAAACATATGTCACACAGGAGGTGAATAAATACCTGTTGTCCTCTCTTCTAGTACAGAACTGTAGTACCTCAAGGGAAGACAGTAAGAGTCATGTTCAAGACAAGCAAAAAGAGAAAAAAAATTATATAGACTGGAGAAAACGCTTTGCAAAAAGATTTTGTGGCTGCTCAAAATCAACAGGGGTTCAGCTTACAAGACCAAGTTCATGGACAGAAATATCTATCATGGGTTGCTAAATACGGGGATGGCACATCTTGCTGAAGTGATGGAGGTGAGGGTAGTTGGAGCCTGGCAAAACACTTGGGGAAATCCTCTATATGCCTGAGCTGTTCTGCTCCTCCTTTGGCATCTGTGTGAGGCTGCTGTGGGGTTTCTGGAGGGGCTGAACCTGTTTTACCTTCTGTAAAGTCAGGGAGAGCATTCCGGGGGTGATGCCATCTTTGTGTCTCTGTGTGGGAGAGAGAAGCTGAGGCATGAGCATGGCAAGAGGAAATAAAAATATCCAGCACTAAGCTGAGTGTGACACCCTAGAGGAGTGTGGAGGACAGAGGCTGGTACAGAGGCAGGTGGTAGAGAAACATTGAGGTGTTCCAGTGATTGATTACTATGAAACTTTGACAGGTGGTCAGACAACCTGAGGGGCTCAGATGGATTTCAGATGAATGTACAGCTTCAGTTTCCCATAGATGATAGGCTCCTGTGCATTAAAGGCTGAGTGACCTTCAGCAATTCTGCAAACTAGAGAACGGGCTGCCCAAGCCTATCGAACTCAGAAGATCTTTCTTTAAGCTCAACATATTAAAGCTGTATGCCTAAAATCAAGTGTAGATGTAGTGTTTTGCTAGATCAGGTTTGAAAAGCAACCCACCCTTCTGCAGCAAGAACCATATACTGCTCAGTTACTGAGACACATTCAGTTTAGTTTGAATTGTTTGAATGTTTCACATTACAGTAGAAATCTTTAGGGGAGAAGAAATAAATTGCATAATATATACCCAGCTCCCTGAAACAGGCTCTGTTTTAGTCTCTTTTGTGGGGTGAGGTACCATGATGGAGTGTTTAAGCAGGTAGAAATTACTGCCCCCTCAAGGTCTTGCTACTCAACAACATGATATTTTTACATGGGCTGAAAGTCATGGTTGATGTTGTTTGAGCACAAAAACACCAAGTTGTGATATAGTTGATCATACCTTCTTATTGCCTTATTCTGCAAGACCTGTGAGGACATGGGAGCTACTTGTGGGGAGCAAGTTACTCAAGACAAGTTACTGGGAGGCTTGGGGGTGCAGATTTCTAAGAAACAGGGCCTCCAAGAAGTGAACTGAGCAGCAGGCAGATGTCCCGGGCTGTATCCTGCCATCACATTTTAAGCAGAACTGCCCTGCTGAAATCAAGAGGCTTCGTGCTGCTTTCATCCCCATGGAGATCAGCAGGGGAGTTCTTCTTAAAAACCTGTTGGGACCATATGGTATTTTATCACTAGAGTTTCTATTTATGTTAAAACTGCTAAGAAAATAACTCAGTTGTTTTGTCATGCTTTAAGCAAGATATTTTGTTTATCTGGCCTAATTTTTAATTATTTCTTTTTCCCTGTTACCCTTTCTAGGTTCCCTGCTATTCTTATGGTCAAAAGTTGTCCAAACTGGCCATCTTGAGAATAGCCTGTAACTATATCCTTTCCCTGGCCAGACTAGCAGACCTGGATTACAGCGCTGACCACAGTAACATGAGCTTCTCTGAATGCGTGGAGCAGTGCACTAGGACCTTACAAGCAGAAGGAAGATCTAAAAAAAGGAAGGTATGTTACAGCCTCTCCCCCAACTCACCCCCTAAATAATGGTAAAAAGTTACAAAAGAGAGGGCAACAAAAGGAAAAAAAAATCCAAAGTGGTTTCCTTCCTTTCTGAACCTGCCTGATTTTTTTATCCCTTGCCTTTCTCTCTCTCTGTTTTTCTCCTCCATCCATCTGATCTTGTAATAACCACATTCCTCCCTAATCAAAAGCTTTTCTCTCCTCCCCGTCCTCCGCGCCAGACTCTTCCCCTCGTTAGTCTCCCATCGTGTGTTTCAACACGAGCGTGATCCTATTAAGAGTCATCTTGGGACTGTTACTTGTTAAACCAAACCAACCTTGAGTCGCCTTTCGGTGCCTGTAAAACACTGTCGCCCGCCTGTGTTTTCTGTTTTGTTTAATCTAACACTTATCTCTGAGAAAAATCACCCGGCAACAAAAAAAAGGTAGCTAATGGAGACATTGTATGTATAAACACATTAGTAAGATGTATGACCTGAAGGACATGTGGGTATCTTGAGGAAACAACGTTAAATCTAATTATGCCTTGCATTCCTTTAGGTTACTTAACACTGAACCAATTAGGTGAAATCATCGTCAAGCGGCGGGAGGAGGAAGCAGAGCGTTCTGCCAGTTTTCCTCTCAGAGAGTGACATGGGTGAATTAAAGGAGTGATTGATGTCTTTGTTCAGGCTTTTATGACAAAAAGAGTTTTGTAAACTTGAATTGAACTTCCCCCTGCTCTCTGAGCTTGCTTGTCAGGCGGGATAATAAATCAGCAGGATTTTAATGGATGAATGGGCAGCTAAGCTGGGGATCAGGCTCCTTCCCCGGTGTTGTTAAGATCTGCCTGGTCAGGATTCAGGCAGGTTTCCTCACTTTTCCTCCTCTTTAGCCCAACAAATCATCCTGCAGCAATTCAGTTTATAAATAAACACAATAGCACACTCCCTGTTGCTTCCTCTGGCTGTCATGGGCTGTATTTATGCCCAGGGAGCAGTGGTGCCAGGCGGAGACACAGCACGGCTTGCCCACAGCTGACAGCACTGCCTGGGACTGGGAGGTGTGGGGGAGCTCCTGGGGACAGCCTGAAATTGGGGGTTCACTCTGGGGTCTGTAGTACCACAGGCAGGGGTGTCCCAGGGACACTGAAATGATGCTACCAACCCTGGGGCAAGGTGAGAGTTGGTTCTTGGGTCCCCTCTCCAAGTTAAAATGAGGAAGAAGAAAAGCATCATTCTGGGGGCTTCAGCATGTTGCTGGTTGGGTCTTGGGACCCCTCTCCAGCTCAAGAAGGGGATGAGCATCCTTTGTGAGGCTTTAGCAGATTGCTAGTTAGGCCTTGGGTCCCCTCCCAAAGTCAAAATGGAGGGAAGGAAGAGACTAAGCATCCTTCGTGGTGATTCAGCACATTTCTGGGCTGCTCTTCAGGTTTTGGGTGCCCAGTGGGCTGAGACCCATTGTCTTGGCATATGTAAACCAATGCAGGCTTAAAGACAGAAAACAAGGAGCCAGATTTTAAATGGCTCCAAATCCCAGGGTGTTCACATCTGAGGGTTAGGGCTGGACCCATCCTTAATTTAAAAAAATAAAGAATTAAAAGTCTTCCATTTACGGTGTTTGCTTTGTAAAGTTCTCTCCAGAGTGGATGCGTGGGGAAAAGCCCTGAGCCCATCGAGAGTGCCTGAACAGTGGAACTCTACCAGGGCATCACCAACCCACAGAAACATCATCATCAGGAGAAAATCTGCCTTTTCTCCATGTTCTTGAAGGGCACCCACTCTAAAATCCTTCTCCAAAAGCTCTCTCAGAAAAGAAAGCCAGGCTTGGTACCCGAGACAGGATCTTAATCCCTGCTCTGCCTTGCTTTTCTTGCTGCAAATTATAGTTCTGCTGCAAGTTTAGGACAGCCCCAGAGCACATATGGATGACAAGTACAGTTTTATTCCCAGCAATATTTGCTCGGGTGGTCGCAAGACCACATCCAGCTGCTGATAAAGCCAAAACCAGCAGGTACCACTAAGTAACTGATAATTCCCAGTAGACAGGAGAGTGAGGATGCAAAGCCTGGGTTAGGAGGACTCATCTTGCTTGTCTCCCTTTCTCCTTGAGCCAAGCAAATCACGAGCACAAGGGAGGAAAAGGCTGTTGTCAGAGGGAAATTACGGATCCGGGCTGGCTTTGCAGCGACGATCCAAGCTCTGGATGTCAGGTGGTGTGAAGGGATGTCTCTCCTGGGGGGTCTCACACGGGCTGCTGGATGAGGACACAATAGCTTGGCCCACAATCGCCGCGCCCTCATTAATGTTGAAGTCGGCACGTTTTTGTGAGCTCAGTGTGTTTTTAATCAGGTCTCTGAAACCACTACTCACTGAGCAGCTCCTCTGAATTATCGACTTTGGGCTGGTTGTTATTTTGTTATTGTTTTTTTGAGTTTCCTTTTATATTCTCTCTTTAAAAAATTGCAGTGATCCTGAGCACAGACCTTCACTCCTTGAGCTCCACGTTAGGTCCACAACACACTTATCTCCTGTCATCTCCATTTTATTGTGTGTCTGCCTCTCTCACTCTCTCAGCTCTCTGGTTGCGATGTGCTGTGGCACCGTGAGCTTTTCACACAAAAAAGTAGCTGGTTGGAGTTTGTTTTGGCAGGCAGAGACTCCAGATGTTGCATTTGCTGGATTGTGCATTGCCTTTTCCTTTGCTTTTGGGGGCGAATTATCCTGTGTCCCTAACATTACGTTGTTCAGATTTTGCTGCTGAAATAGGAAATATGCTGAATGGTTTTACCCCCCGCCCCTTTCTATTCCCATTTTGTTAATTACGAAAGTTGGCTTTAGTCTTTCAAAGTTGACTAGAAAAAAAGAAATCCCCTTCTCTGTCCTAACTACGGTTATAAGGTGATTTTAGTTCCTGCAAATGAGACTTGACTGAGGATGTTTGGTGATGGAAGATCTCATTTATAAGCAACAAAGGAGGCTTCAGATGCCTTTTCTTAAAAAAGAAGAAAAAAAGCTGGCTGTGGGGGGGTGGTGGTGAATTCTGATGATAGTTTTCATTCTTTAAAGCTGTGTCTTGCTTGGTTATACAAATGATCTTGACTAAGCCTTGTCCTTAACCGTGCTCCCAAGAGTTGCACCATGTTGGAGATCTGGGTTGCGACACCCTCAGCAGAGCCCCAAGTCCTGCTGGGGCCACACTGATGTCCTGGAAAAAGGGTCGGGGGGGGAACTGCCTTCAGCATTCTCCAGCAGCACAGAGGATGCAACAGCAAAAGAAAGGGAAATCCAAGTTTTCCACACCCTGTTTCTGCATGGCCCATGATCCTCAGTGACTGGGGGTCATCTGAAAGCCCTCAGATGAGGGAATCTGTGTTTGGGGTCCAGGTTGCTGGTCCCGCTGTCTCTTTTTATCAACTTTTCCCCCACAGGGCTGAATAGTGGTGCCCTGTAGGAAAGCAGCTCAGGGTCAGGATAAGATTGTAGGGGCTCTCCCTGGAGACTGAAATTTGTAGGGGTGCAGAGCTGTGCAACACATCCCCCCAGCCCCACAGGGTCTGCCCCAAAACTGTGAGGCAGAACTTAACTTCCCCAGCGATCAGCACAACCACAGCCGCTCAGTCTACACAGAGCAGAATCCAGCCGAGGACAAACACCCTGCACAGCACACCCGGCACCCAAAACCCCAAACACCCATGGCAAGGTTCCTTTTCTTTCCCTTCCCCTCCCCTGGTTGCTTTTGATTAGCCCCCGTGCTTGGCAGCAACTTCGCCGCGGCCATGGGAGCTCAGCCGGAGCAGGGAGGGATGGGTGAGGGATTTTTTTTTTTTTTCTCTCTCTCTCTCTGCTTCATCCT
>VZUA01048780.1:3806-23560 GCA_013401035.1 Horornis vulcanius
TGTTTGTTAAAAGTTAATATTTTGTTCTTGTAAAGGCTCATCCATCCTGGTATTACATTAGGAATTCTACTTTGTTCTTCTGTGAAGGAAGTCTCAGTTTACAGGTACATCTGCTTTCCATTCCACAGCTTAAAGAAAGTCGTCAAAAAAATCTTAAAACCTACTTAATGAAGCCTTTTAAATGCTCATCCTGCACTTTTGAGTGAAGAGCAATTTATATTTCATAAAAGTAGAAGCTGAGCTGCAAGCTGTAAGTAATTATCATATAATTAAATGTCTACTATGAAAGAAATGAAAACTCAGGCTTCTTGGGAGGCTTCCGTGACTGGTTTATGCAATCACAAATTAAATTACATTTCTTTACCTTATGAATGTTCTGCAGGTACATTAATCTAGTTTGGAGGTGCACCTTGGAGGCTGCTAAGCTGTGTTAAAAGGGGAAGGGAGTTTATCAAACCACTAAATTCCGTGGGCCAAGAAGAAGAACACATAAATATCTGTGATGGGTTCTGCAGATGTGATTGTGCTCTCCTCGTCTGCAAACGTTTGCAGCTGGTAATGAAGGAAACCCCAGAGTGAGGAGCAGTTCCAGTGAACTGCTGTGGTGTGAGATTGCTGTGCCAGTGCTCTGCAGCAGAGAAAAACATTGTGCATTTGTTCAGAGTGGGGTTGGACACCAGGAAACCCAGAGGATTAACTCTGCACGTTTAAACTTCCAGGAACCCCCTGGAACCCCCTCCCAGCCCCCAAAGGGCAGTGACTGAGGGTGGCACTGCTGGAAAGCTGGAGGAAGGAGCCCCAGTTCTGCCCTTCCACAGGGGACCAGCTCTCCTGGTGTCAGTGCTCACTGAAACAATGCCACTCACTGAGGAAAGGGTCCTGGCAAGAAAAGTGGTGAAGCAGTAGCCCCTCAACAGGAGCACTTTGTGTTCTTGTGTGTTGTTGGCATTGTAGATGGTACAGGGTTTGCTTTCACCTGAATGTGGGAAAAGCTGAATTATTTAAAGGGACCTTGAAGAGAGTTGGAGCTGGTTTAATTTAAGGAGCTGTTGCCAAAACAGTCTTTATGCAAGAATGGGGGGAGCGTTTTCCTGAACTGATGGAATTAAATAGCAGTTTCTATGTGACTTGGCTTAAAGAACTGGAAGAGTGAATGTTGCATGATATTTTTGCAATGTGCTTGTCTCGCATGAAACTTTAAAACAAAAAGGGCAGTTCTGGTCATGGCTCTCTGAGAGGCTCTGGCACTGTGCTGCTAAAGGGCTCCTTCTAGATCAAGGGGTCTCTGGACCACAAGAATATAATTTTTAACTCCTCAAATGAAGATAAATTCCATGGTGCCTTCAGTGCAGAGTACAGTGATGGTTAAAAATCTCCATTCACAGCTGCATGCAGCTGGGTGATGACAGTGTGATGCTGCTCTTCATGGTGTCTCAAGGGGACATGTAATTGGTGTTGGCTTTTCTTCTCCCTCTTTTTCCTAAGGTTAACTGCTTTAACCTTGATTTCAGGCTGTATTTTTTTTTTCCTCACTGCATTTCTCCATGATACATTATTTGGTTTGGTTACAGTCACTAGACTTTAACTGCTCTGACATATTAATTTCTAAGGGCACAAATGACTTCATTAAAATAATGTCCTTCAGATAAGTGCACTTGGCATTGTGATTGGAAGTGGACTAAAGGAAATATGAAGCATCAACTCCTCTGCATTAAGAATTTATTATGGGAACCAAACCCAGTAGAATATGTATTTGAAATGCTTCTTTGTTAACTTTTAGAAGCTCAGTAGCCTACATCCATGAACTGGTTAGGAGTTTCCTTTCCAATATGCATTTAGTCAAAGATTTGGTTTATGTTTACAGTCTGAATTATATGGAACACTGCTGTATTAATATCACAGAATGGTTTGGGTTGGAGGGGACCTTGAAGACCCCCATGTGCCACCCCTGCTGTGGGCAGGGACACCTTGCACTATCCCAGGGTGCCTCACAGGCCAGAATATCTTCCTGCTCTCTTATTTAAATCCACTCTTCCTGGTTTCCCTTCTGCCAGCCTCTTTGCTCTGTGCTGAGAGTGCTCCCAGAGCCCTGGTGTCACCTCACCTGTGGCTGGAGGGGATCATGCAAAGCTGCCTGGGGACTGCAGGCTCACCTGGGGCTCACCTGGGGCTCCCACGGCATCCTGGCAGCTCCTTTGGAGGTTATCCCAGCTGTACTAATGCAACTGAAAGCTTTTAGCTGAGTGATAATTTCTGCTTACTCCTCTCCAGGGCTGTCCTTAGCTTTTGGAAGGGCTTTTAGATTTTTTTTTTTTTTTTCATTAATTAGCAAGTTTGTATAAAAATGCTTTGAGTAGTGATGTTCCAATGGGCCCATGGGGGTGTGAGTGCCACACAGCAGGTCCAGCATCACCCAGCAGTGATTTCACCTCGTGCTGGAGGCCAGGGAGGGCCCGAGCCAGAATTACAGCCTATTTTTCCTGTCTCAGAGCCTCACAGCACGTTTGATGAGCACAGTGCACTGCTTTGGGGTGATGAGGCCCCGGCCACTTCCCTCATTTCTTCCAGAGCAGTGCTGTAAAATGAGGTATATAAATGCTGAGCTGCTGCAGATTAAAAAACATTCCCTAAAAAATAAAGTTAAAATTGAAGCTGACCCGAGTTAAAAAGCAATTTTCTCTGAGAATGCAAAGGCATAAAGGGAAGTGCCTTAGCATGATTTTAAGTGGGCCTGTGAATGTGGGAGATAGACGGCAGGAATGAAAGGAGGCACGCCTTGGTGGGGTGCTGCAGATGGAGAGAGCCCTGGAGCAGCCTGCTAGCAGCAAATTTCAATTAAATGAGCACACTCTTCTTGCAACTATTAAATTCTGCCTAGATAAATGGATTTTAGAAGAATATATGTATTTTTTTTGAAACCATGAAGTCACTCGATAAGGTAGTAATAAATCTGTCAGAATTTCTGCTTCGACCAAAGCTTAGCTGTAATACAGGATTCATTTCAATACCTAAAGCCATTTTGGGGTGGGAAGAGACTTTCCCAGCTTTGGAATTAGATTTCTCTGTGATGGGTATTATGTTCTTGACCCCCCATCATTGCCTTTGAGGAGCAGCAGTATTTAAAATCCTCTGTAATGCAATAAGCTGAGCAGCTCCGCGTGTTGAAAGGCAGCGCTGGTGGTGGCCCTGGTTGAGGCACTGAACACGTGGGAGTGCCTTCTCCAGGATAATTAATAATTTAATCTCTGTGAGGAAGAGGTTTCTCTTGGTTTATCCCAACCACTCTTTTTCTCTCCAGCCCCTTTTAGCTGCTGTTTCTCCCCTCCTCACCCACCCAGGTTGCCTTTTATAAGAAGCGCTTTTGGCAAAGGGCAGCTTTTCTTTCCTTCAGATTGCAGTAAGCTTTTATTTCTTGCGAAAAAACAACTGCAACTTAGTGTAAAAGACCTTGTCTGATTGAACAGAGCACCTGTCAAGAAGGTGGAGAGGCTGCCTGTGGCTGGCCTGAGGTGGCACCTGCCCGGCCAGGCTCTGGATCCTGGACTGACGTGTCAGACCTGGTGAGAGTGTGCAAAGCTGCAGGAAATCTGTGACAAATCCAGCACAACCTGGGCAGGCATTCATGGATAAACTGGGGAGATGTTTCCCTGGTTTATATTTATCCTGCAACATCCCTTAACAGTTCTATCAGGTGCTGATTGCAACGTGATTAACAAATATTTTGAATATATTGAATATATATTTTCAAAGCATCTCTCTTGACAAATTCAAATTGAGCTAACAGTTCTTTTAGCACACCAAACTAAATTGGCTGTGGCACTGTTAGTTGGCTTTAAGCATTGCCTTTACCACTCCTGGTAGCTGGAACAGTTGTGCTTTTGTTTGACAATTAATATTTCAATGAAAACTTAGAAGGTACTGTAGGCATAAATATTTAATATCTCCCCTCCATGTTTCTTTATTGCTGAGCTTGATGATAAGTTAGTAATTCAGACTGAAATGCAGATAAAACAGTAATGTGAACAGTTTAAATCTGCATTTTTCCAAAGCTCCTGTGGTCAAGATGACTGCATTCTAGCAAGAATATTGCTATTTAAAATTGTTTACCTCTACACTTCAGCTGAGTGCTGCTGTAGATGATAAATGAGGTAAATAAAGGTGCCTTTCGGGCCCCAATAACTGCACAAGAAACTTAATCATTCTCACTAACATAAAAATAATTTAACAAATGGAAGAGTGGCATAGCAGCCTAGAAAGAAATTTCTGAATATGGCAGCACATATGGCCAAGGTCTCTTCAGGCATAATTCAGACTTTTTTTTTTAATACTTCCCTGTTTTTAGTAGGTTTGTTTCATATTTAATAAATAAAACTTTGTGTTTTCAGGGTTTACTGTTGCTTTTCCAGAGATTACCTAATTTTTAGTCTGGATATGAAGCATTATGATTTATTTTTCTCCCATTAGAACTGGTACCACTTCACCTTGTGGGTAGAAGACGTTGAAATTTGTGTCACTCCTCAGGAAAAGGCAGAATTAGGCTCAGATTTTCAGCTCTTTAGAAACAGCTGTCAGTGCATTGTCATCCTGCTTTCTGTGTGCTCCTTTCCCCTACAATTCCCATATAACAGCTCCTGTTAAGCTGGTGGGATTTCCCCTGGACTGTGAACACTTTGCTCCTGTTAGTTTGTTTGGAAAGTTGGAGCAATAATCATTGGTGTCAAACTATTATGAATTATTAAAAGGAGCACAGCAATGGGAGCTACAGATAATTCCTCATTCTGAAAATGAGCACGTCCTCTGTTATTGCTGCAGTAATTACCTGAAAATACTTAATACTTAATTACTTCCAAGGTGTCAATCTTCATAACAGTTTATTAAAAGATTCTAATGGGTGTAGCAGCTGCTTCCACAAGCAAATCTATTTGTGGCTGAACCTGACATTCTGCTCCAAATATTATTCCACCTTGATCATCACTATTTCTGCACAATATATCTTGTTACAGCTGTAACAGATTGGGAAGGGAGGGTTTATCCAACTGCAGTGGGAATTGCTCTGCTCACTCCTGACTTCCTACCTCACACTGCTAGAGCCAGTAGAAATGTTTGCAAACAATTTGTCACAAAAAAAAAAAAAGCTCTTGGAAGGGTTGTTTATGACCCTGGTATTGTCTTGTTGCTGTTTCAGCTGTGCAAATGGCTGGCTGATTATTGAGATGCTCCTCTCCTGGGGCCTGTCAGCTGGAGGAGAGGCTTGGTGGCAGGGACAGCACTCACCTGGGTGATGCAGAGAGGGAAGGGCTGTGCTGGGGTGCCACCAGTGCCAGGGCTCCCAGGCAGCAGCATGGGATGGGAGTGAGAGGCACAAAATGTCTCTTAGTTACCAAGGCAGAATTAGTTCCTCCTTGTGCATTTGTATTGGCCTTTCCAAAATGCCTGCTTGGAATTTTGAGCAGCCAGCTTCACTCTGGAGCTCTGTTGAAACAGTGAAGTAGGACAGAGCATAGTTCAGAAATCAATTTCCCTATTTTTTTTTTCTCCTGTACAGAAAATGTGTAAAAATACCCAAATTAATGAATATATGAACAGAAGCAACTTGAAGGAAATAGTCTTTAATAACAAGCTCTACCTTAATTGATTAATATTGACACCTATCAGTCTGTGCCTGTTGTGCTCCTGCATTGCTCTTTTCTTTGCTTTTCTTTTTGAAAAATTTGCTCAGTCAGGAATTGCTGTGACCTGCAGGAGTGTCCTTTCCCCATCCCATGCCTCCCAAGGGTGTGAGTTAATCCTCCTACTGCTGCAATGCTTTTAGAGACCCAGACTGAGTTACAATTTACTTATTTACACCTTGTGCTGTCCTCAGTGTGACATCAGTGACTGAGACACTCAATGTCCTTTATTGCCTTCTGAGCTGTCCTTCTTGACCAAGTTAAGACTGGTTCCAGGTTTTGCTGCCTGCTTGGCTCTCTCCCACTGTCTGAATTTGGGACAGCAACAGCTCTGGCCCAGCCAAAGAGGTCTGGTTGGCAGAATTGAGTAGTAAATTATGAGCAGCTTAATGAGAACATCTCTTCTGATTTCTGGGAGTTTTCCATTCATTCCCTGAGCAAGTAACAGGTGTCTGGAGACATAAAGTCTGTATTTTGAAAACCTGTATTTTTCATTTATCTCTATGGATGCTTCTCTTGCAGCCTTACTGAATCTTCAGGGCTGCCACACTGCATTATGCATGTGGCACTGTACTTTGCAGATACTAATTCAGCCAAGTGTTCTCCTAAAAAATGCACTGCAAATCTTGTTAGGGGAGGCACCTGCTATGAGCAGCACCTGAGTGGTGTCAGCAGCCTGAGCTGACTTTGCAGAGGGTTTTCTGTGTTGTCCTTGTCCTTGCAGGGCATCACTGAAGCACGGGAGGGCAGCTGGGGTTTTGTTAATTTTGGGTGTTGAGCTCACGCTGGGTCACCTGAGGAGAGAAGCTCAGTGAGGGGTAGGCAGTGAGCTTTAATTCAGGAGCAGTGGGTGAAAATTTGGAGTTCTGCTGACTTCCATGACATGAGTTGTGTAGTCACAAGTGCAAATACTCAGGCTCTGCGTAAGGAAAATGAGAATTGTCATCAACACTGGTGTCCATGGAACTGGTAACGTGGGGTGGGCTGAGGTTCTCTTTACTTATTGACTACTACCCTGGTTTGGTGTTTTTGGCCCTTGAATGACTTTGGCTGAACTAGACTGAATTAAAACTGTGCTGAATTAAAACCATGAAATATGCTGAATTAAGTCTGGTGTCAGAATTACATTTTTGAGCTTCTCGTGGCTTTTTCAGCGCCTCAGATGTTACATAGGCTGTGGCTGCTCTTCAGAGCAGTCCAGGCAGGAGGGAAAATATCTCACTAGAAAATGCTCCCTCTTAGACTGTAAAAATGATTAAAAATGGAGATATGACTTTTTAAATGTGTTCCTGTTCTCAGGGATAAATCTGCTGCTGAATTACTTCCTGGCATCCTCATCTGCATGAAAAAGGTTTGACTTTGGTGGGATTTTTTATTTTTTTTCAATTTAGAAAATATGAAAATAAGGCAGAAAATGAATTCAAAGCCAAGGAACAGAAACAGAGAAGCTTACAGCTTAGTTACAGCTTCCTAAAAGTTAAATAAAGAAAATGTGTTGTGGTGGTTCACTGGCTTGTGTCTTATCATGCAAAGGGTAGTGGCAGGGTAGTATATTCTGCAGAAGATCCAGTTTATTCTCTCTGTTACCCTGAATAATGAATGTTCTTCAGAAGAGAATGCAAATTTTTTTTTTATTTTCTTATTCCCGTCTCTAAAATTGGGACGGAGAGTTTGTTTAAAAGCTAACAAAAAAGATTAAAATGGGATGGAAAGCCTGCAATTATCTGTGATAAACAATGCATTATGTTTTGGTTTGTGGGCTGCGAGGCTGTCACTGAAATGTTCCTCATCTCATGTAATATTTTGTGCTACTGCATTGCTTTTCAATTACACAGCTCAGAAGAAAGTTTGCACTGACAAAAGCAGTGAAAGCACATTGCTTTTGGTATTGGGTTTTGGGTTTTTTTCCCCTTCTTTTATAGGTCTCAAGTGTCTCTTCAAATATAAGTCCAAATGACAGGAGTCCAGGAGTTTGAAAGTTATTAGAGAGATATGGATATATGCAACTAATGAAATATGCTTGCTTACAATATATCAGGACATGCAGAACACTGAGGAAAACTCAGTGATCTCAATATTTAATATAAGCTGGAGCTAAAGTATATGTTTTTTTTTGCAAATGCAGCATATGTTAATCTATTGCTGAGCATTCGTCTAGCAGATTCAATTTCCACTCATAATTTTTCATTTATCAGTTTCTCTTTCACATAAACACAGCTGTGTATTCTGATCTGTGCTGCTGAGAGCTGATGTGCTGCAGTACATGGGGAGCCCAAGTGATTTAATTTGGAGAGCTGGGAGTAGATGGAATGGACTGAGGAGCAATCTTGGAATATTGGCTCTGACTTCAATTCATCCTTGCAGAGTTTTTACCCCAAACTTTTCACCAGCTGTTGATATTGGAGATGGACCTCTATTAATAAATAGAGGAATGGTTAATAAACAGGCAGAGGTAAATGGATGGAGGGATGGTTTTGAGCCATGTTACAGCTCAGGAATAATGAGCAGTTTTGATATATTTGGCCCCAAATATCACTGGTATGCAAATTCATTTGTAGTGTGGCTGTATTGCTGAGGATCACACAGAGCTGATAACAATCCTGGCTGCCAGCACCAAACCTCTTACTCTGAGGTTGTCTGGGAAAGGTGTTTCTAATCAAGAAGCTTATAATTTTGAAGGCTCAATGAGAAACAAATGAGTGTTTTATTTAAAATGTAATTTTGACTCTGCCACTTCATATATGGCAGCTTGTTTTGAAGTGGTGTTACTGCAAAATTGTTTCAAAACAAAACCAAAAGCCCCCAAAACAAGCAAGGCTCTCCATCATCTCCAGTGGTTTCCTTGCTGTACCCTCTGAAAACCATGATGGATTTTATTTAAATTTTCACACTAGGCTGCCCTTTTTATGTGCAACAGCTGACTTGGACACAGCTACTGCCCAGCTGAGCTGGGAGGGCTTTTGGAGCTCACACCAAAACCTGCCTGAAGTTACTGAAGGACTTTCCTTTGCCCTGAGCCCCTGCAGTTTGAGCCCCTGGTGATGCTGTGTCACCTGCAGTGTGAGGCACAGAATAAAAGTGTCTCTGGTAGGTCTGAGGGAGATGAGTTCAGCCTCATCCCCTTGGATTCCTGGCCCATCTCCCTGGCTCTCCATTCTCACCTGGCTGCTGATCCCACCTGATGCCATCACTCTGCTGCTTCCACTCTGTTTCCTGAAGGCTGGTGGGAAACAGATTCCACTGCAGCCTCACCCCTCCTTTCTCCACCAAGGGAATATTAAATGGTAAATGGACTTTAATTCCCAGGTCTTGAGGCCCATCCTTTGTGTGGCTGCTGCAGGGTGGGGAGCAGGGCAGTGCACAAAGGCAACCTGCTCAGCCAAGGCAGATCTCTGGGGAGAGGTGGCTCAGCTGAAGAGGAGAGCTGATAGAGCAGGGCTTGTGTCTGGATAAACTTTGTCTTCGTTTTTAATCTCTGCTGGCTGTGCTTAATGAAACCTAATGTTTATCTACAAACCTTCTCCTGGTTGCATCCTTTGCTTTTCATGGCCAAAAGCTGCAGTGGCAGTATTTTTTAAAGCTAAGGGGAATCATTAGGCTATGGTAGATGCATTACCTGCTGTTGTCTCACCTGTGAGCCCTTTTCTCACACTCAGCACCTGGCTGAGGGAGTGCTCTACTCCTGTGACACCGTGAGCTCATGCAGTGATGCTAAGGGAATTTTGTCTCAGGTAAATAGAGAAGTAGTTCTGCCCTGTGCAGAACCTGCCTGGACCCTCTGGGGCTTTGAGGCACAGCAGGGATGTTGTGCAGAGTCTGGGGTGCTGCTGGGTGCCAGCTGCTCAGAGGCACAGCCCTGCCAGGAGTCTTTGGCTCAGGAAATTTCTCAGCTGTGAGCCATTGGAGAATGTTCAGGGGAAGCTTTGCTTGATGCCTACCTTGCCCTTGCAATTGTATTCCCAGGCATTTGCTGCTGGCAGTTGTTGGAAACGGGGCAGTGGCTTAGTTAAATCTTTGGGCTGATCCCACACATCACTTCTGCATTCATAAATAACTGGCGTGCTAACCACTGCTGTTAATCGCAATGGAACTCGCAATGATTAATTCAAATTACTCTTCATTATTTCTCTAGCGTGTCAAATGTACCAGAAACAAAATCTGGTAGGTGCTGAGCATGAAGATCTGGCTGCAGTGAGAGATGACTCCTGATTTTTGTCAGCTCTCTGCTGCCCTGGGCAGCCTGGCCTGTGTGTGCTGGGATGCTGACCTGTGCAAACCTTGCTGGGGGCAGAGGTTGGGTCCCCAGCTGCTTGTAAATCAATGTATTTTCGGACTGGTGGAGTTTTGCTGGTTTAATTTCAGTTTAAATCTGACCTCTGGGTTTGGGGTGGCTGCTCACAGCACTGTTATTATCAGGCTTGATGACAGGTTACCTTTGTTTGTGGCAGCAGGTGAGGTAGGGATCTCAGGGAGGTGGTTGGTGCCTGGAAGAAGTTCTCCAGTCCCCTCTGCAGCTCAGAGGAGTGTGGCTAAGTGGACAGACCCCTCATTCTTTTTTAATTCTCCTGCAGTCATTTGCTGGGGAAACACTGGTGCCAGCCTCAAAATAGGAATTCTACACTGAGACACTTGGAAAATTTTAATCTTTTACAGGAACACCTCACCTTTCTTACAGCCAAGAGAGCTGGGAGGATGAGGTGTGGGGTTTGGGACAAGCCATGGCAGGGACAGCAGGGCTGTATCAGCTGCTTACAGTAAACTTGGGGTGAATTACTGCCTCATTGCTTGGAATTACTTGCAGTTTACTCCAGGATTAGCATATGCATGGCAGCTCCTGCAGAGAAGCTGATGTGCTGGAAGCACGTGGGTGGTTTTTTGTTTTTCTTTTTTTCAGTAGTGAACATTTATTGTGTTGCTCCACTCTTGATTGTTTTCTTTTGTAAAGATCACTTTTAATGAGTCTCTGACGACCCACGTAGGGGGTCCTGAGCTGCTCCCAAGGTGTGCAAGAGTTGGAAAATGAATTTTCCTGGGGCGTTGCAGGTGCTTTCTGGGACAGCACCTGTATTCAGCCACAGGCTGAGGGGGGTTTGTTGCAGCAGAATAAACAGGAAAGCAGTTGATTAGGCACAAACAACTTTCAGGCAGCTTATTTCAGCTGATAATTTTTAGACCTTTAACAGGCAATACATAAGCAAAATTTTAGTCCTCACAGAGATGTTTTATTTCTCCTTTTGTTTCCTCTGGCAATCTTGTCTGAATTAATATATAGCTGAATAGCTACTGACTGTGACCACCCAAACATTGCTTACAATGTAATACTTGGCCTTTGGTGAGACCTGCAGCAATTTTTAAACATTAATTTGGTGATGAGGTAGTGATACACACAGCTACAACTCCTCACTTACAGGAAACATCTGATCTAAGCAGAATTAAAAGGGTGGATGGGCTAAGGAATGTTTTCCAATCCAGTCTTGCTGAACAGACAATTAGCAAGATCATTAAACTGCCTCATTATAACCATGATAATTACAGGATTAACACACTTCACTTCAGTATCTCTAATTTGTTTTGTAGTATAAGGAAGATGGGGAGATGGTTCCTCTACATGTGAGACTTAGGACAGCTGGTTTTAGAAATTAGGGACAGGTAGTTTCAGGAATTGGGGACAACTAGTTTTAGAAATTAGGGACAGGTAGTTTCAGGAATTAGGGACAGGTAGTTTCAGGAATTGGGGACAGGTAGTTTCAGGAATTGGGGACAGGTAGTTTCAGGAATTGGGGACAGGTAGTTTCAGGAATTGGGGACAGGTAGTTTCAGGAATTGGGGACAGGTAGTTTCAGGAATTGGGGACAGGTAGTTTCAGGAATTGGGGACAGGTAGTTTCAGGAATTGGGGACAGGTAGTTTCAGGAATTGGGGACAGGTAGTTTCAGGAATTGGGGACAGGTAGTTTCAGGAATTGGGGACAGGTAGTTTCAGGAATTGGGGACAGGTAGTTTCAGGAATTGGGGACAGGTAGTTTCAGGAATTGGGGACAGGTAGTTTCAGGAATTGGGGACAGGTAGTTTCAGGAATTGGGGACAGGTAGTTTCAGGAATTGGGGACAGGTAGTTTCAGGAATTGGGGACAGGTAGTTTCAGGAATTGGGGACAGGTAGTTTCAGGAATTGGGGACAGGTAGTTTCAGGAATTGGGGACAGGTAGTTTCAGGAATTGGGGACAGGTAGTTTCAGGAATTGGGGACAGGTAGTTTCAGGAATTGGGGACAGGTAGTTTCAGGAATTGGGGACAGGTAGTTTCAGGAATTGGGGACAGGTAGTTTCAGGAATTGGGGACAGGTAGTTTCAGGAATTGGGGACAGGTAGTTTCAGGAATTGGGGACAGGTAGTTTCAGGAATTGGGGACAGGTAGTTTCAGGAATTGGGGACAGCTAGTTTCAGGAATTGGGGACAGCTAGTTTCAGGAATTAGGGATTCTTGGTAGTTAAAGAACAAGCAAGGGTGAGGCAGGTGGAGGAGGGTGTGGGAGGCAGCAAGTCATGCCCAAGTCACGCCATAGGAAATTCGTGGGTTTTGGTCTCCCTTTAAATGAAACTATTCACAAGGAGAGATGCATGGCAGGACAATCATGCTGTTGGACATAACCCTGCCTTTATTTGTGTTGAGAGGTGCCTCTCTGGTGCCACGTGCTGATTTCTGTGTGCCAGCTCTCACACATTTCAGCATGGGGAGGTCAGAGACCTGGCACCGATCCTGTGTCCAAACACAGCACCAGGAGGATGCTCTGCTGGGGGCTGAGCACCACAGAAAGAGCCTCAGCCCGATGAGGAAAAAACACTGCTGCCAGCTGTGGATGTGAGGGTTGATTTGTTGTGCCTGTAGGATGAAGAGGGGGCTGCTCAGGAAGGCAGGGGCGTTTCTCAGGGCAGTTTGCAGGGATCACTGCTCTTTGGGGAATATCTCTTGCAAGAATCATCATTCCTCTCACCAGGCAAAGGGGTGGTGGCTGAGCCCTCCTGGCAGCCTCCCTCCCTGGTGCTGTTTGGTTTGCCTGTGAGCAGCAGTGCTATCATTATAACTCAGCACTGACAGCAGCTAACGTGGCATTTGACTGGGAGAGGGGCACCTCGCCTGCTTTTTTTAGACAAGGCAGGACTGGAAGTTCAGCTGCGTGATGATGAAGCTCAGTGAAGAGCTTTTGTCCCGAGTGCCGTGTCAGTGTGAAGCTGCAGCGCATTTACTGAGCACTGAATAAAACATTTCCCCCCTCCCCTTGCCGTGTGTTGCCAGCCAAGCTATCAAAATCAGCAATTAGTAGTGAGAGAGGCTGGTAGCAAACCCATTGTTTTCTCCTTCTTGCTTATTCTGACATAATTTTAGTCGTGTGTTCTTCATTTTCCAAGTCGTGCCACCTTGACAGGACTGCCAAAGGGAGGAGGGAGGCAAAGCCCTGCTGCACCAGCTTCCATCCTCCATTCCTTTGGAGCTTCCATCCTCCATTCCTTTGGAGTTTTGCTGTTTTATTGCTCTCTAGGTGCTCACAGCTAAGGGTTCCTGCAGGATCATGACCTGGAGCTGCAATTGCAAACTTCATCTGCAAACAGAACAAAGCAGTCAGTCATACCCATTTGTTTCTTCACAGCTGCTTGATTTTTTACCTCCATAGTTTATAAATCTAGAGCTTGACTTGAATCCCCATTTTCTCCTCTTGATATTATTTATTAGAGTGATTTCTTGTCTGGTATCCATTTATAGCTAGCTTCATACAAGACCTCTGTTATTTTTAGCCTGGTCAGTGGAGAATTGTGGGTGCAGTTTTGTGGAGATGTGCCCACAGATTTCAGTGTAAGTTGGATCAGGCCAGTGATGAACGAGGCTGTGACTAAATTTTTACTGCTTTTCATGCAGAAGAAGCATTTGTGCCCAAACCCACTAAAATTCACGTGCCCAAAAGTGCTAAAATTCATCTGTGTTCTGGGACCACGTTAAACAAAAAAGTGGTAAATGCACAGAGCTCCTTGTTTTTCTAAATACCAAAGTAATGTCCCTAAGATTTTCTTAGGAAAAATAGTTGGCGTGTACAACCAACCCTGGACCAAAAGTGCAGTGATCAGTGGGTGCTGTGGTGTGGAAAGGAAAAGGCAACTCTCTTCTGTCCTGTTTTGCTCCCTTGAATCAACAAAGTAAATAAGTATGGCCAAAGTAGAGGAAAAGATATCCCCAAATATGTAACTCTGTAACATGTAGTCTAGCACAGAATTTAAGAATTTCTGGAAAACTGGCAGGTGGTAAAAGGAAATTTTAAATGTTTGGACTCCCTTTCCCATGAAGCTAAATCTCCAGTACCTGCAAAGCATCTTGCTTTTATTTCAAATAAAAATGCAAGTGAATTGCAGTAGCATCATACCCCAAACAACATTTCTGCTGTAGCTGAGGGGCTCTGCCTTCTTTCACATTTAGTGTTTGGGCAGCAGATGGAGCAAAGCACCAGAGAAATCCTTTCTGGACCGGTGTGCTCAGGGGAAGTGCCAGGACAGGAGGCAGAGAGAGGAGCAGAGCTGCTGCAGCCTGGTCCCCTGGAGCCAGGGGATGATGATGATGATGATGATGATGATGATGATCAGGGCTGGGGGGCTCAGGGCACCTTCCCTCAGCCTCCCAGATGAATGCTGTGCAAACAGCAGCAGTTCTGGGAGGGTTTTGAGCCCTGGAAGGTTAAAGGACAATGGACTGTTATTCTCTCCAGTGGATTATTATTCCCTGGCTGCAGGAAGTCAAATGGCTCAGCTGGGCACTGCTGAGGCCACTCCTCAAACCCCGTGTCCAGCCCTGTGTCCCTCAGGACAAGAAGGACATTTTGGGGCTGGAGAGTGCCCAGAGAAGGGAAGAGGGATGGGGAAGGAGCAGCTGGGAGAGCTGGGGGTGTTCATCTGGAGAAAAGGAGGCTCAGGGGGGGCCTCCTCACTGACAGGAGGGTGCAGCTGGCTGGGGTTGGTCTCTTCCCCCCAAATGGCAAAGAAATGTGTCAGGGGAGCCTCAGGCTGGGCATTTCCAGGGATTCCTCCCTGCCAAGCTTTGAGTGGGCTCTGCAGGGCAGTGCTGGAGGCACCAGCCTGGGGGGCTCAGAGAGGTGTGGGTGCAGCCCTGGGGGCCGTGGGGTGGTGCCAGGCTTGGCAGGGCTCAGAGAACAGGCTTGAGGGCTTTTCCAACCTCAGTGATTCTGTGCTTCTCTGACAGTGACTTCATCCTTTTTAATGTGGCCAGTTTGCTTGTTTAGTGTCCTCAAGTGCTATCAGACCAATTCATGGCATTCTGTGACTTTAGCCCTTTTGATTTTCATTAGCTATAACCTCTTTAGAAATTATTTATTAGTCTATCAGGTTATTTGCAGGAACCTGTTTAAGACTGTAAGTTGATGAATAAAGGATTTCCTTAGGTTTTTAATAACACTGCTAGGAGGCCACTAGACTGCTCTGATTGCAAGATCTTCAGTTCCATTTCATTTAAGGGTTCAGGATATTTCTGTTGAGTAGCTGAAATGTGTTAAAACCAGGAAAATTAAGAAGTAAGCATTTAAATGAGATGTTAAGATGTTAAGAGATATTGAAACATCTTGGTTTCACTGCTTTTTGGCAGCGTGGCTGTGAATCATTTAAACATTGAGGTTCTTTATTTGATGTATTTTTCTGTTGGATCACACAGGGCTTTTAAACAAGGGTATAGTAATGCTAGGAACAAACTAATTTTCCATGGTCCCTTGTGGAAGTTTCTCAGAGCTGTTGAAAGGTGCTGTATTTACACTGGACCAAATACACATCAGCAGGGAGAGGAAAATGAAAAGGATTTACTGTATAGTAGTTTATCAAAGGTCAAATATATAAAACAAATTCCTTTTCATTTCAAGTAGACAGAAATAATCCAGGTAGTAGGCTGAACTTTCCTGTACCAAAAGACAAGAAAGACTTTTTCTTCATGTAAAAGAAATAAAAATGTCAGTTGGAAGCAGGAGAATTTTTTTTTCTGAAAAAAACCCAAACCCTATAAAAATCAGCCTGTTATCTAAATAAATTTCCTTATTGACTGTGTAGAAATTTTCTTTAGCACAATCTTATTTACTTCTCTCTTGTTCTGTAGACCTGGGAAAAGAATAAATTGTGCTGCTCCTGTGTTACTGCTCCACTGGAACGTTTCGTTGACACAGAGCTGTAGCACAACATCTCCACTCTCTCTTGAAAATTCAGAGCAGGAGTGAACATCCCCTTTGGAATTAAAAACCAAACATTAAGATTAAATTATTGGGCCACTGGCTAATGGAAAAACCAATTTCCCAGGCTGGCCTGAGATCCAACATGTGTGAGAGTGCAGACTCTTCCTTGGCACTGGCACACAAGTTGTGTATAATAACAATATAATTTGTTTTTTTAATGGCTGGATAATCTTATGGTATTCTTAGGGTAATCTTATGTTAGTAACAATGTTAGTTATGTTGATAACAGTGCTCAAGCTGTGAGGATTCAAACTTAATGTTCTGAAGAGAAAACTAGTCAGATACAGAGAAGTAAGATTATTCAGATCCAAGTGTAGCAGTGTATCATTGCATTAGTGCATTTGGATATAGATAAAGGCAGCAGAACTTCAAATTCTCCTAAAAACCCCCCAAAAATGCATTATGGTGATGAAAGGTTTACTTGACATTTATTCATGCACTCATTAATGATGTGCACAGTCCCTGAGTGGGTTACCCTGCACATTCATGTGGAAATTTGTGTTTATTGCCCATGCTTTGATGTGACAGTGAGTGGCTACAGGAGGCTGGAGACTGCATCCCCCAGCCCTGCCACTGTGACTGTGCATGAGGATCACCCAGATGTACACTCAGTTTATTTTCCTTCAGCCCTTGAGACGGTGCAGATAAGGAAAAATATTAACAGCACAAAATATCCAAACTCTTAGCTTGATATTCCCTCACTTATGGTAGGAGACAGCTTGGGATTTTATGGATGTGTCAAAGCTCCCATGGCCAAAAGTCTCTAAAAACTGTCAAATGCACGTGTCTGGAGCAAGGGGCCTCCTTCCCATAAGAGATTGTTGCTTGGATTAAGGCTCAGTGTTTGGAAAAATTTTCTTTCACTTCCACCTACTCTGCTGGTGCAGACTTATTTTCTTGTTATGTGTATGGAGTTCAGTGCCACCAGAGTGACAACCTCAAAGGACAGGATTGGGGAAGGAACTTAAATGAGATAACAATCCCCAGGACTTTTCACAGGTAGCAGTTTGAGGGGAAAAAGTTGGTTATTGAAGGCAGCCTGGCTTTCTGCTCCCTGATTATTTTCCTTCTTGGAGTTACACGTGTTAGAGCTGCTCGGGGTCAGAATTCTCAGTGTGGCTCTGTTCAGTCTTTGAGCCCAGAAAGCAATTACTCCTTTCATTTTGTTTGGGATGTCGCTGCTGCAGGCAGGGGATGCAGTTCAGACTGACCTGGAGCTCCAGACTTCAGCTGAAATCCCCTGAGTGCTCCTGGGCAGAGGGAATTGGCAGCAGGGATGGAATTTTGTGGCTGGGATTGAGCCAAGGTGTCCTGATGAGTTTCTGTGCTGTGTTTTTAGCCCCAGGAAGGTGCATCACCCTCTGAGGGTTGCCAGCAGCCTCCCAGAAATGGCTCATGAAAAATTAGTGGGATGGCATGAACAGAGGTGTTTGGAAAAGGAAAAAGGTTTTAATTAAAGAGAAAACAACAAACTATACAAAACAAAAGAACAAAAGCTGTGCACGGTGCAGGGAGGCCCCTTGCACCTGAAAATGCCCTGAGGCTCTCTGAGCTCTCTCTTGAGTATTCAGGGATCCAGGAGGGGTTTTTGGCTTGGTGCCCATCAGCAAACACCACATTCCTTGAGCTCAAGGGACCAACAGGTGCCTTTGTGCTGGCACTGGGCCAGTTATGGTGACAGGAGCATCAAAGTTTCTGCTGCTTTTTCCTTAAAAGCTCAGGGGTGGAACTTTCAGTCCCTCCTAAAATGGGAACAGCTGTTAAGGCATTGCTGGCGTGTCCCACCTGCCTGGGGTGTGCACTCTGAAATGCAGGTGGGTGATGCAGCTGCTTGCAGGACACAGGAGTGTGCACATTGTCACAGACACAGCTTTTAAAGTGACTTCTGGGAGGGGAAAGAGCATTTTGCATTTGGAGAATGGCCCTCCATGCATGAAGTTTTAATGCTGACTTGATCCAAGGCAGGGGAATATGCAAAATCCCAGCAGGGGTGGATTGGCAGCTATTTATTTTAGGAGCTAAAATATGAATCTTGAGTGTTTGTCAGATGTTTTGCCCCATTCTTGGTGAAGAGATACTGTTTGATCAATAAAAATGAATAATTTAAATTCAATATCTTCCTGTCACTATCAATAATACTTTTGTGAGTGATGTATTACTATTGTAATTGAATTTGTCAGACACCACCAGTTTTACATGACAGTTTGTTAAAATTTTAAACTTAATTTACTATAGGCAGTTGACTCGGGCTGTTTGAATTACATTGATGCTTTATCTTAAAAAACATTGATTTTCCTAAAAGTATCTTTTCTGCCTTTGTGTTTATTGCATTATTAACCAGGGAGAGGAAAACCAGTGGGAAGGCATGGTCAGAGCTGGAGTTTCATCCCCCACCATCCAGGCTGGTTTTGTCAAAGCAGGGAGAGATTTGTGAATTACTTTCCACAGAGATGTGTGGACCTCTGGTTTTTCACCATTTCTTCTCTCCCCATTTGCAGTATTTTACCTTTTTTCTGGTGGCTGGCTTTCAGCTGCTGCTCTTTTCTACCCTGCACCTCTGTGTTCATCTGTTATTTGAGGATTTGAGGAGGCTACACCTGCTCTGTAAATTGGGTTCATCATGTGTGGGTCTCAGAGGTGCTTGGATGAATACAGCCCACCACGTGTTTAAAAAATAAAACCAGTGATCACCAGAAGATGACAGCTCTCAACTGGTGTCCAGGCACTTAGGAAAAACAGATTCTGTTTAAAGGCATTACTCATAACGAGTATTTCATGCAGATAGCCACGTTTTGAAAGTGGAACTTGGCTTCCTAAAATATTTGATTAAAGCGATTGATGCCTTTGTCCGCTGCATGGAAAGGAATAATCAAAAGATTACAGTAATCCTGGTAAGGAGGTGGGAGGGACAGAAGGCACAGCAGCCAGCAGCTGGCTCCTCCTAAGGCAGGGGAAGGCACAGTGAGACTGATGAGGGCCTTTTGAGGATTTACAGCATCTGGCACCTCTTGTTGACTTCTTCCCCCCCTCGCTTTCTGCTGGAGCCATAATGCAATCTGAGTAATCTCCTGCTGGAAAAGGGGAGCAGACAGGAGCAGTTTGGTGGCTGCAGTGATGCTCTGGGGCTGCCCCTTTGATGGGGCCTGGCTTGTGTCTCTGTGTGGCAATGGGCTGGAGGAATTCAGGCCCTGGGGAGCTCAAGGTCTCTGCTCCACCCTCAGTGCTCTGGGATAATTTTTTCTCACATGTAGGTGGTTCGTGCTCCCTCTCTGCTGGGGTGAATTTCCTTGCAGAAATATTCTCCCTGGGAGGTTGAATGTTCCAGCTCTAAACTAGAAACATTTTTGTGTATTAGTTTTACCCCAGGAAAAATGACAGAGTCCAATGGATCTTATTTCAGCACAAGCATCATTTCATTGTTTGGCTTGATGCTTAGGGATTAAAGACCAGAAAAACCAGTGGGAAATGGGTGAAATGAGCATGTGCCTGTGCTTTCCATATTACATCCATATTACAGGGGTTTTTTGTGCCAGAGCAAACAGAGAGTTATCCATGGATAATGGGATTCTGCCCACCAGAATCCCAGTGACAAAGTGCTGGGCTTTGCCCAAGAGAGAACACAGGCTGGAGCATGAAGCAGCTGATGGATGCAGTGCTGACAGCACAGGCTGGGATCAGCCAGGACAAGTGGCTTGCTTGTGGTGGTGCTCCTTGTTGCCACTGAGAAATTAAAAATAATGGGCTGGGGGGAGCAAGGGGGGGCTCTGGGATGGTTTTCCAGGAGATCCCTTCACTGAGGAATTTAAAATAATGGTCTG
>VZUA01048780.1:24532-42102 GCA_013401035.1 Horornis vulcanius
TTTTTGGTTTTTTGTGGGTTTTTGTTTTGTTTGTGTTTTTTTTGTGGTTTTTTGTTTGTTTGTTGGTTTGGGTTTTTTTGTGTATGTGTGTGTTTGGGGTTTTTTTGGGTGGGGTGTTGAGAGTCTCTATTTGCAGGGCACAGTGGAAAGAAGAGGTCAGGCTCCACTCAGCCCCTTCAACAATACTTGCACTGAAGCACTAAGGGCTACGCTTGTTTCATGTTTGTTTTTGGGGTTTTTTTGGGTTTGTTTGTTTGTTGACTTGGCCCTGGGTGAAGGTGGGACCAGGACATGAAAACTCAGGCTGTCATTAAGCAGTTTAAATAGCACTGGTCAGTGTTCTACAGAAACTTAATTAGCTGAAGTTGCCCATTTTGGTGTGTTCTTGTAGAATTTACTTTTAGAGTGAGATTATTTCACTGGTCTTAGGGATCTAACCAAGAAAGGAACTTCTGTGAAGCCTTAGGAAGAGTCTGTGGCTCACTTATGTATCTAAAAACCTTTGTGTGTTTGGCCCTGCTGGAAAAAGCAGGAAAAGCTTCATGTTAGGAGTAGTGGAAGAAACACTACAGAGGTTGCTTTGGATGCACTTGTAATCAGAATTTTTTCTGATGTTATTAGTGAATTTGTAATGTAAATATCATACCAGTTTTAATTACTTTGCAATTTGATATGGGTAGGATTTATTGCTGTGTTTTGTGACCTGTGATTTATTTGGTTTACTGTAGCATGCCTAATAGATCTCATGGGGTAGTGCAAGACAGAGCACATGTTGCTGTACTAATTACATGCCCAAATCTCTAAATCTCCCTGTCTTATTCATTAACTTCTGAGGTTTCTACTGCAGGTCTTCCTGGTGCATACATGAAAGACACCAAGTCAAATTCATTGCAAAATTAAAGCTGTTGAAGCCCCCAGGCATCCTCCTCTCTGCAGAGTCCTGATGGAGTGCCAGCACTGCCTGTCTGAGGGATTTCTTGCTAAGGGCTCAAACCAGTATTTGGAACAGGCCTCTCAAGCACCTCTTTAGATCAACAAACCTCTCTGGCAAATGTTGCATCTCAAAAGAGCCTTAACAGCACTTTAGCTTTTGCCCGGGGAGAACAAGATTTGGTCTTTCCACATGGCTGCAGCCAAGCCTCCCTCACACAAGTGTTAAAGCCCAAAGCTGCTGCTCTGCGAGCTCTGTAACAGGAATTTGGCTTCTCCATTGCTCTTCTGTGCCCCACGATAAAGGTGTGGAGTGCAGGAATGCAGTGGAGGGTGCTGCAGCTTGCAGCAGCAAAGGAGGGTGCTGCCTGTGGGGTGAACCCTCCAGTGGGCTGGGGGGGCTCCAGACACTGCCTGGCCACTCTGGCCAGCTGGGAAAGCCAAGGAATGCCCAAACAAACCCAATTTCATCATTTGATCTAACACCAAAGCAAGGACCCGGATTCTGTGATGGTTTAAAGCCAAGGAATGCCCAAACAAACCCAATTTCATCATTTGGTCTAACACCAAAGCAAGGACCCGGATTCTGTGATGGTTTTGTTTCTCTTTTTGTTTTGTTTTTGTTTGTTTTTTTTTGTTTGTTTGTTTTTTTTTAAAGTCAGGATTAATGCATGGGAGTCACAGTTTTGTGTGTTTGGACTTGGTGTTTGTTATTTCTTATCTGTGTTACAGTCTCACGAGCTGTGAACTCTAACTGCAAGTTAGAGAACAGAGGTTAAATGGAGCACCTCTCTATCTTTACAAGGTCTTTTCAAGGACAATCTGTCTAATTATGAAATGCCACCTAAATTATTTTTACTTTAAACCCAATAGCTACCTACTTGAAGTCTGCAATGCTGACTCTATCAACCAGTTACAGAAAACCACCCAAACCTGTGAAGAAGAACCCAGACAACTCCCAAAATCCTCTACCTTGCCCTCTCTATCACTATACACTAAAATCTCAAAATCCAGGTTTCTAGGATTCCAGCAGGATTCCATTTTTTCTCTAATTGTGCACAGGACGTGCAGCAGAGAGTCCTGCTCCGTTAGGAAAGTTTCCTGTGCTGAAATTAATGCTTTCCAAGTGCATCATCTTTGCCTTAAAACCACAGATTAAGGGTCAATACACTGCCCTACCTGTCTCCCCAGCTTCAGCAGGTGTGTGAGCAGTGCTTTGCAGAGCAGATAAGGCAGAAAGCCTTTAAGAGCCACATAAACCTAAAACTCTGCTTTATTGTGCTCCTCCTACTTTTATGTGGCCACTTGTAAAAAAAATTCCACCCCCTGTGTCTGAAGTGATACAGTTGAAGGGTGTGTTTTGGGGAATCCGAATGGAAGTTTATTTGTCAGGCTGCAAAGGCCAAAGAGAATTAGGAATTAAATAATTTCCCCCCCTCACTGGAAGGTTTACAGGATGTAAAAGGTGCTTTCAGCGTGTGAGGGAAAGATTTCCCTGACAACTTTCTTTAACTCCCGTAGTGCCCCTCTTTTATTTGGAAGGAACAATGCCAGCTGATAATGAACTGCTTTCTATTCAGGGCTTCAAGTCAAATATTCGTTCCTCATTAATAATTCAACGTGACAAATTTATTACCTTGAAGGTGCTGTGAGGCAATTAGACAATGGGAAATTGTGTCTTCCTTTCAGCCCACTTAATTGGCTTTCAAGTGTGGCATTCATCAAAACCTTGACTTTTCATGTAAACTTTCTGTTATGCAAGGCATGGTTCTAACACTGGAACTGCAAGGGTTGGGAAAAATTCACCCGGGGTTGTTTTTAATAGCAAAACCCAATTCACAGGTTGTTTTGAATAGCAAAAAGAGTGAGAAGGACAGCGTGTGAGAGAGTCTGAGAAGCTTTATTTAAAACCAGCAGATAAATTATTATCATTTGGTAATTTTCACGTGATAAAATGCCCTGTAGTTGCAATGTAATTTTAGGAGTTAGGGCTGTTTGCTCTCTCTCAAGTGGTGTTACAAAATTGCCAGTAAAATTAACGTCTCCATAATTTCTTTCCCATTTTTATGTATTGTTTGGGATGTAATAGAATGAATTGGTTTTAAATATAATCTTTTGCACTCCAGGTATTTTAAAACACTTCACATAGTAATGATACGTTGTTGAACAGTGATAGAAAAGAGATTACCTTTCTAATAAGGACCCTGGGCAAAGAAATCATTTCAACCCTGGATTTCATATTCTTCAACTTCATTTCTAATGTGACTGCCTTCGGTGTTGACCTTTAAAAGACTGCCATATGAGCTCCTGAGTCTAAGGAGCAGCTTTGACTATAGTAATTTATTTTGCAGCAGTTGCATGTATGCTCTCCATTTCTGACATTCAACCTGAGTTTTTGTTATTTACAGGGCTTTTTTTTTTCTTTTTTTTTATCCTGTAACTCATATATGGCTGCAATCTTTCAAGGACGCCCTTAAAAATGAAATTGTTTGTTTCAAAGGTCTGGTTTGTCCTTGTAAACTTACACACAGTTGAAAACAGAACAAGTTGTTTCAAGGATGTGCAAAATTAATCAATTTTTTGATTATTTCACTCGACGAGAATGAATTTGGTTTATTGAAAACGCACATCACTGGCATCTTCTTCCATCTATGGCGTGCTTTTAAAAAATGAATGTGCTTTAAAAAAGCCAATAAAAACCCCTTACATTTGTCACTTTGTAGATTTCTCTGTTAGCATGTGCTCATCCCTTCATGTTCTGTGCCTCCTCTCCTTGAAGCACTGAAGGTCTGCAGGGGTTTTTCCAGCTGGATGCTGTTGGTGCAGGGAAGGATTGGGGCTCAGAGTCTGATCCCCCTTCAGGAGGGGAGCAGCAGAGGCTGTGGTGGAAGCCTGGGAGCTGGGAATTCCAGATTTCTGTGCTGCCAGGCTCTGACCCCCAGGAGAGCCCTGCACTCACCTGAGGCCATGGAACAGCTCCCAAAATTAAATAATAGAACTGGAATTGTGGGTGTGAGGTTTGAATAGAAATGTGTGACAGCACAGGGTGCAAAACTTGGAGTTTAAGGGTTTAGAATACAGGAATAGATATAAAGCAAGATGGAAGTTTTAGGCTCTAGGCCAGTCCTTCTTTTTCACCTTCTTCATGGGTTTGGGTGGTGTTTTGTAATTGGGTAGAAAAATCCACATTGTGGGCCACGGGTGGTTGGTTATTGGGTTAAAAGTAAAAATAATTTAGGTGTCATTTCATAATTGGACAGTTTGTGCTTGAAAGGCTCTGTAGAGAGGTAGATATGGCTCCATTTTTACTTTGTTAGCTAGAAGTGCTCATGGTTTGTGACGCTGTGACACAGATAAGAATTAATAATCAACTGAGCCTGAACACGAAACACTGACCCTGGGAAAAAGCAGATAAATGTAACAGCTGTGCATGTTGCTACTGCACTGGCCTGTGCCCTGTTGAAGCTGCTGGTCCTTCTCACCCTCCACATTCCCATCAACAAATGTAGGTTTTTTTTTTTTGGTTTTTTTTTGTTTTTTTTTTTTTTTTGTTTTTGTTTTGTTTTGTTTGTTTTTGGTTTTTTAAGATTTTTTTTTTACCAAGTTAAAGCAGAGGAAGCAGTTGTGTCTGTCTGAATTCAAACACTGGCCTGCAGGGGTGAAGGGCTGGTGAGATGAAGGTCCATTTCCATCTGGGGACAGGGCTGAACTCTGCCTTTCACACACTACAGAGAAGGAAAGGAGCTGCAAACATTTGTGGTGTTTGATCCAACACCCAATAGCATAAATGAGATCCTACTCCAGCCAAAGAGGCATGCAAGAGAAAGCAGACACAGTCCATTGTAAAAATGGTATTTTTAATGTTCTCTGGAGAAGTTAAGCCCACTGTGATGTCCTTTTTGGAACTATCTGTTGTGAATAGAGTTTCAATAAAACGAGGTGTATTTCTTTTTCTAGACATACAGTTCATGTTTTTAGGCTTCTTTCTGCATGTAAACTGTCCAAATTTAGCATAACCTGTTATTCAGTCTTCTTGACCTTTGCAGAGACCTCACCACTTGCACAAGTTTTGGTTTTTTTTTGTGAGCATCAAACATCATGGAGATAAGCAGTCCTGGAATACATTTGTGCTTACCATGTAGAGATATTATTCATACAGGGAAAGTTATTAGTCTCAGTAACATCTGGATAGAATGGAGATAATAGGAATTCATGATTGAAAGGCACAAGGCTTACTCATTTTTAGGGCTTTTTTTTTTAATTATAAGTTGTTAATGACTACAAGAGAGATTGTATTATGTTAAAATTATGATTCCATTAAAAAAAGTGCAAAGTCTGAAAAAAAGTGGTCCATAAGGATAGTGTTGACTTCAGGGGGAGCTTAACATTCAAGGCATATGTTATTCTATTTGGAAATTTAATTTAGGCTCCAGTCCAGAACAGTTAGGCATGTCTTCTTCAGCTTTTACTACTTCTATGGTGGTATTTGCTATCAGAATAGTCACACTGATGGATCAGAACTTTACTGAGATAATGGCCTAATTTAATTTGTATTCTAAGACAAGATCATTATACTCTTTAGCACATGGAGCTCGTGCACCTGCATATCTGGCAGGTGTAACAATGCATTACCAGGCCCCTGAGTGCTTAGTGGTATTTTATTCTATTGGAGTGAAATGAGGTAGTACATTTGCAAGAGAAAACCTAAATATTTATTACTTTCACATAATGTTTTATTTATATGGGTCCAGGTTTCTTCCTTAGTGAAAAATCTGGAGGGTCTTTACTGCAGTGCGTGGTCTTTAATGAAGGTAGTGCATATCCAGAGACATTAAACAATCACCAGAACAGAGAAGTTGCTGGAAATATTGACAGGCTCACTGGTAAGTGCCCAGGCCAGCGTGGCTGGAGGGTCACTGTGCAGCATTTTGCTGTTGGAAGGTGGATGGGGTCAGAGCTGGTAACATTAATATCTTGAGAGCAGCCTTCTGACTTGGCAAAGCTGGAGTTGTTGAAATTGCTCTTTCAGGCTGAAGGGAAACTTTTAAAATATTCAGGTGCTTTGGCAAGTAGATTGAGGAGAGCAGGTGTTTGAAGTGCCTGTTTGTGTGTTTTGCAGAAGTGTTGTGGGTTTTAGTGGCTCTGGTATCCGTGTCTCCTTGTGAACCTCGCTAACCCACCTCATGCCTCTGAAGCAGGTACAATGTTCCACTGAATATCTGTTTGCCTAATGCCTGGCTGCATCTAAACCTATATATGATTTTTTTTTCTTTTTACCAGCTGTTTGTGCTCTGTACTCCAGGCAGTGTTGCCAAGTATCTAAAAAGTTCTCAGAATAACACCTTGTGTCTCCATCAGGAGCCCTCAAAGCCTTCCTTGGTTAAGCAGGTGTTATTTTCCTTACCTCCTCTAACACTCAGAGAGGCAGGGACAGCATCAATTATTGACTGGATGTGTTCTGAATTTGCTCTTCAGTTAATTTGTATAGGCTGGGTGAGTTCTTGTTTTCCTTTGGAAGCAGGCTCGAGGCATCCCTGGGGCTGCTGCTTTGCCTTGCCTCTGTTTCCCTGGGAGCCCAAGTCATTTGCCCACAAAGATATAAAAAAAAACCTCTCTACAAGAAAATAGGATCTGTGTCTCCCAGTCTGTTCCAGACCATCCTCTCCTACATTTGTCAGAGCTTTTCTGCTTGTTTTTATTGCTTGGCAAACCTATTATGGAGCGGATGAAGAGGTATTGAGGCCGTCAGATTTGTTAATAAAAAATAAATATAACTCAGTTTTTAAATAGGAGCATGAAATTTAGCCTGATAGAGAATGAAAATGACAAGGAAAATATTTATAGTAATTCTCACACTTACAACAGCTTATTTTTCTTTTGTTAAAAGCATCTTACTAAACACTCATTTTCTAAAGCTTTAGTCGAATTAAACCATGATTAACATGTCAAAATCAATCTTCTTCCTTTCTTTCCTTTCAAGTCAATCAAAAAAGTTCTATTGTCAACAAGAAAAGGGGCAAAAATGAAGGTCAACATTGCATCAGTCTTTCCAAAAAGCTCTGCATTGTAAATTATTTAGGGGCTCAAATCAATCCATTTTTTTTTCTTTTCAGTGGTTGGACAATAAAAACAAGATTTACTGCAGCAAGTGAATAATAAAAAAAAGAATTAACAGAAAACAAACAAAAAGCCGTTCACTTGGCAACCTTCTGCGTTAATCAAAACCTGAAGACTAAATTGAAAGATCAATATTTGGCTTCAAGATGAAACATAGCCAAGCTTTCATTAAAAAAAAAAAAAAAAAATTGGAATAAAAAGAAACATAGGCTGTGTTAATCGAAAAGAGGCAAACACAAAAATCCATACAGTCTTTTGGTTATCTGTGATAAAATGGCCCCATTGGAGCTTGACAAATTATAGTATTTTTATGCACATATCAAAGTTCAACTTGATTGTCTCATATGGGGGAAAACACCATCTGTCTGTATTCTGGAAATAATCTGCATAATTGACTTCCAAACAAGCCTCAAAGAAACAGGCATTTATCACCTTAATTGTGACAGGCAGAATGTGTGTCCCTGCTCTTTTATCAAGATAACAGTAATAGCACTGTGGGCACCTGGAATCTTGTCTTGCCCTAATTTTTTTTTTTTTTTTTTTCAATTTGTGTGGGTGGGATCTGGATCATTTGAGTTACAACTACTCTGACAAATGTCAGAGGAGTCAGAATCACCTGGGACAGAAACAGCAGAGTGAGACAGCACCAAAGGTGGGATTTCAGGATTTCAAGGGCTTGCTGGAATTTGGAGAGGGGAGCAGAGGCTATTGCAGGAAGTTTGTGAGCTGGAGCACCATAGGCACATCCACAATGTGCATACAAAGTCCAGTTATGGTGGAATGTCTTTGGGTTTTAAACCCAAACTCAAATTCAGTGCTGGGAATCTACAGCAGTGAGCTTTGGCCTTGAGATGAAGCACCCCAGAGAGCCTTGCTGGGCTCTCTCTGTGGCTGAAGAATTTTGCTTTTATGGACCAGCAGCAGAGGCAACTCTCAAATTTGAAACCTGTGAGTTCAGAGTAATGAAAAACACTTTAAAATTGGCCAGTAGGTAGAAATCTTGACAGCAGTGTCTGGAACCATGAGGGTGCAGTGGATGTTACAGCCTCGCTGCCGCAGGAGTACCCAAGCGCCTCACTCCATAAAATTTTGTAATAACAACCCCTTTATGACTTACACCTGGTTATAACATAAAGGATTGATTAGGTCTTGAATCTTACAAGGAGGGTAGACAGCATTTCAAATATATAGCCTGACAATATATTTTCACAAGATGAGCCAACACATTCTCCTGTGAAGTCAAGCTGGCAAACACGGCTGAGGCTCGGGGCAGTAAATAAGGAGATCTGGCCACGCTCATGTCCTCCAGGCCATGTGTCTCCTCTTCATAGCCAGGGATGAATTACTAGAATGAATAGTAACTCTTCCCACCATGCTTGATTTTATTTATTCTTTTGGTCTCCTGCTGGAGGATTGCAAGGAAAATAGCCTTTTCTCCCCCCACCCTCCATTTGGCAAGTTTATGTTAATGTGGCCCAGTATTTACAAGTGGGGCATAAACAACTGACAATTTTATGTTGCTAATAAAGCAAGTTGGTTTTGTTTTTTTGTAAGCAAAAAATGTTCTTGCGTTATATTCAGAAATCCAATTTGGAGAAATGCACTTGCATGTAGGAAACAGCAGAGTTGTGTAAATCTGAGCTGAAATGCTGGGGATTGTACACACACACACAACATTAAGGCAATTACTGAGAGAAATGAAATCAGCCCCCGTGAGCATGGCTGGAGGTGATGTTTGCAGTGGTGTGGACTACTTAACACAGGCTGCTGTGGAGAGGGTAACAATGAGGTGGAAAAAACTATGATGGCACCATAAAAACCAGTTGGAAGACCTGGAAGCTGGTCTTCTCCATATCAGCAAGGTTAATCTGAGGGATTTTGTTTTCCTTTCACTAAATGCTGAGTTTCATTTATTGCATCACATCTATTTGGAAAAATCTAGTGTTTTAGTTATTTTTTATGTATGACACTCTTGTAAATGAAAATTATTTCTTTGTGCGTTGTATTTTAACATGAAGAAGAAAGGAAAAAATAGAAGAGGACTGCTCTAGCGTGTAATTTTTGCTTTTATGTCTTTATACATGAGTGTGGCCCTTTGTGCTGTCTATATCTATGTTACACAGATCTAAAAAGCTTTGCTGTGGCCACAGTTCCTCCCAGGTCTCTCCCTAGCAGTCTGTGTGCCCTGTTTCTTACAGCAAAATTGTGACACTTCCATCCATTCTGGATTTCCTTCATATCTTGCTATGCCCTGAGGCATCAGGAATTTGTTTTGATGTATTTTGGAGGAGTTTGTGGTTCATCTGCATGGAAGAGAATCTCCTTGCTGGACAGACAAGAAGCCTGGCTTCACTCAGCAAAGTCTGACCTGGTGCTTGAGCAGTGATGTGTCCTTGCCTGTCCTGCTCTAGTTTGAACATCAGGCACTTGGGGGGGCCTCCAGCCCCCCAAACCTGCTGTTGTCACCTGGTCCCTCTGTGCTGAGGAGGCTCTGTGCCCTGCTGTCCCCCCCTCAGGGCCAGGGCTCCTCAGGGGGTGCCCCAGGGACACCCCTTGGGGTCCTGTTCAGCTGAGACTTCGTTATTTTTATGCAGGAAAAGAGACAAAGAGGGTAAGCCTCGCCCCTGAGCTTTTAAGGAAGAATAAAAAACTTCCATGCTTCTCTCACTCAGTGCCACAAAAACACCTGTTGGACCCTTGAGCTGTTTCTCAAGGAATTTTCTGTTGGGCAGCTTGCCAAAAATCCCTCCTAGATTGTTGAATACTTAAGAGAGAGCACAGAGATTCTTGAGGCTTTTCAGGGTGTCTTGGCAGGGACCTCCCTGCACTGTGCACAGCTTTTACTCTCTGGTTTATGTATAGTCTGTTATTTTCTTCTTTAATTAAAACCCTTTTTGCTTTTCCCAAACACCTCTGATTAGCCATCTGGCTGATTTTTCACGAGCCATTTCTGCTGGCAGCCCTCAGAGAGTGATGCACCTTCCTGGGGCTAAAACCACCTGGCCCCAGGCAGGATTGTGTCAAACACCCCGAGAACAACCCAGAGAGGATTTGCCACTTGCTGCAGCAAATGCAGATGTGGTTAATAAAATCCTCTGTGTTAGTTTAACAACAGGGGGTCGTGTGAGCCTGGCCTTGCAGCTCTGCCTCATTCTGTGCAAGCTCCCCTGAATTATACATAGTGCACTGCTGGCACCCAACAAATGAGAGCTGACTTTCTCCTGCTTTATGGGGCTCCTTGTTGTTTTATGTTGGTTTGGTAGGATTAGAGATGCTCCTGTTTGTTGCTTCAGCTGTGTTAGTGGAGGAGCCCATCTGAATGCAGACTGCTGCTTTTTCTGTAATAAAAAGGAAAAAAAAAACCCCACTTAAATTAGCCTTTCACTTCACAGCCAAAAACTTTGAAACTTGTTTTTGTTGTGACATTTTTCCTTACTGCAAAAACTTAAAAGTTATTATGCTTTGATTTGCCTGCTGCATGCTGTATGATTTTCAGGGAAGGGCTCTGTCAGTTATTTATTTGTTTTTTAGAGCACTCTGTACACCTCAAATATAGTTTAAATAATACTAATAATAAATAGAAATATGCCATTTGACCCAGATGACTTTTCTTTATTACAATTGCTACCTAAAGGGCTGTATATCCATTTCACACGTTGAACATATGGGAAATGATGTTATTTTTTTCTCTATGTTTTGTGGTTTAATGTTGTTTTTGTTTGGCAATAAATCCGTAGAACCCCTGTAGGCTGTTTTTCAGATTGCTTTAAAATAATTTCCAAGCGTGTAGTCATTTGTTACAGAATAATGTTTGCTTAATTTGTAAATGTGGGTGCCTGAGGATTCCCATTTCTGCATTTTGGTGGAAAAGTGAGACTGTGAGGCACAAATATCTACTTCAGTGCCACTCGAGTGTTCAAACAGGGACAGAATATCATAATTTATGTACTAGCATTTGGAAGACAACTTGCACAGGGCTAAATCTGTTCTAGCTCTTGTCTGGCAACACCAGTGGAATGGATGGCACGGTGAGGAATGTAAGTCAGATGATGTTTTATTTCCTTTCTATGACATAACTCTTCTGTAGGAGCCCGGATCCATCGCTCCACACTGTGCTTTCAGACTTCCATTTATTTTTCTAACCCATTTCAGTCTGTTCACTGGATGTCACTGCCTTAGTGATGCAGTACTTTGCTTCTGTCTCTCTTGGTTTAGCTGTACTTTTCCAGCCCAGCTGGGGTTCTCTCCCTTGCCTCTTCAGAAAACAGAAATTCCTCAGCTGGCCTCGAAATTCTGATGTGTACAAGTGAGGTGCATACTCGTTCTTCTCTGTGGGGAATCATATTCAATGAAGTTTGTGGTTGAGATTCAGCAAGGCATGCAAACAACACAGCATGTGCCACTGCAGTGCTAAATGCTACAGGTCATTTTTGAAAATCCATTTCAGTGCTCCTTTTGTCCAGTTACCCGAATCCTGCCAAATGCTGAGTGGCTTTGGAAGCTTACACATGTCTCGTTGATATTAATGAGAGATTGGCACGCTGTGCAGTGAAAAAAACACTGAGGTTCATAGTGCTCAGAACACTGAATCAATTACAATAAAATTAGGACAAAAAATACGAGGTAACTAAGAACAAATGTCTTTATTAAGCACCACAGTGTCTTCAGAGATCTTCCCAAAGTCTCTGAAACACAGAAGATGCAATTTCCTGCAACCCCAGTAAGATCTCAGCTTGATGAAGGCAATCTTTACTTTGAATCGAGTTGATCCTAGTGAATAAATGCTGCAGCCCCTAATGACAGGCAGTTTATTCCACTTTATTTGCTGTAGATTCTTCACCTGGTCTCTGCAGTTCACCCCCTGACATTGCAATAATTTACTGCTGAGTCTAGAAGATGCTGTTGAGACCTGTAGGATGTAAGTTAATGTGTTCATATGATTCTGCGTGCCAAATTACACGACAGGATCATACAATTAGAAGTTTTAACCTTGTGTGAATTCAATGTGCCATTTTTTGCAGGCCAAAAAACTTAGGGAGCATAGGATTAAAATGCTTCTGTGGCCCCAGTAGTGTTTTTTACATGTTTGTTGGTGCTTGTTGCTTCTCCCACTGGTGGAAGTGCTCTTGTTTCTCTTCCCAGCTGCTTTCTTGCCATGTCAGTCTTACAAATCCTGTTCCCACCGCTGTTCATTGTTAGCAACACAATAAAACAAATTATCTGCTCTATCTGTATTAAAAGTATTCCTGCTCTTTGCCTTGTTTCACTGGCAGTGTTAACAGGTGTCACTCTGTTTTGGGTGGCTGTTCTGGGTAAGACTGAACATTTTTGATCTCTAAAGCCTTTCAATTCTGTAGTAGTTCTGCAATTTCAATAGCAGGCAGTGAGAAGTTCAAAGCTCTGTTATTTCAAGTTTATGTGCAGCAGTATATGCTTTTAATGCTTGAAAAGCCATTGAGTCTTGGATGTGAAATGAACAAAATAATTCACAATGCTTGGCTGGGGTTGTTCACAAAATGTCAAAGCCATTTTAGAAAGCCACCCCAAACAGCACACTTTGAAAGGTACAGGCTTGGAGACATGTGCAGATTCTTCCTTAACCTTTATTTTCAAAAGCAAAGTTGTTTTCCAGTTTCTTTTCTGTGACAGGTGAATTGTGTCGCATTCTTATCCTTCAGTAACATAAAACAAAGCAATGTGACTCTGGGAATGCAGTATAATGATTTGGGAATGGGGTGTAATGATTCAGCATGGTGAGGTGCCAGGGTGGGTATTTAGAAACCAGCAAGTCTTGACAAGCACCATTATTGCCTCTGCAGTTAAAAAAAATGGTTAAACTTTATGCTTACAAAACAAGGTTCTATAAGCTATTGCAGAAAATAGAACTTGGACTGAGTTATTAAGTTGTGAGTGCAGTGTATTGAAGTCCATGAATTTGGATGAGGTTAATCACTATACTCTATCCAGAAACTTCCACAGGATGTTTCATGTACCACAGCAGGAACTGGATATTGAAATCAAAGGGGCCAAATTTTAGACTAGTTCTGTTTCTCCTTAACAGTATTAACTAAATAATTAAAAATACAGTAAAACCAGAATGCATGTCTCAGTGTAAACCAGTGAAGTAATGGCTGCTGGTCAGCTGTCTCTGTAACAAGCACTGGTACCAGGCTTCCAAATGCAGCAAGACTTCTCCTCAATTGGCTAAATACCATGTGGCAATCACAGGAAGATATTAAAAGGTTACCTGTTGAAGCAAGGGAGTGCTGCAGGGCAAATTTCTTGGATGGTTTTACTCAGACTCTAAAGGCAGATGGGGCTGGTCCTGGTGTTGGTTCAATTTGCAGATTTCCAGTTCTTCTCCCACAGTGACTCTGCCCTGACACCAGGCAGAGCCAAGAGCCAGATTATGACAATTGGTGCCTTCAGTCACACAATTCACTCAGGCTGCTGAGTGCTGCCACCTCCTCTTGGTGGTTCATCTAATGGACTGCCATCAGCTGTGTCACCATGGCCCTCACTTGATGGGACAGATGGTGACTGAATTTAGGCAGGGGTTGGAGAGAATCTCCCCTGCCTCTGTTCCAGACAGGGAAAGTGGAGCCCTGAGCTGCACATCTGCTGCTGCACTCATACAGAACATTTGTGCCATGCCAGCCCAGCTCCAGCTCAAGTAGGGGACAGCTGAAATGGCTCTGAAATGGTAAAGGTCGTCCTCATTACTAACTCGCCCTCCTCTGGCAAAAACTGAGCTTAATTTGGAGGTGGAACTGGAGGATGTCCAGGTTAATACCCTCCAGCTGCAGGTGAAGATACAGGATGACCTTTTGACAATAAAAAAATTGCATGAGCAGTGTCCCACAGTTCACTTTATGCTGTCCAGTCCAGTATGCTCCACTTGGTCATTAATGCTGTTGTCTGTTTGTGTTCTTGCAGATAAAATGTAGATATTGCAGCTCTGTGATCTGGCAATAGAGCGTTTTTTTTCCTTGAGTTCTCTGCAACTCTTAATGACATAGGTAAGGCCAATTAACATTTTTAAAAAATATATGTAACCTGATTCCATATACTTCTTGTAACCATTGATATGAAGATTATATAGATCCTTTTCAGAATGGGGATAATTGCAGAACGTGTCTTTTTGGTCCAGCTGACAAGCAATTTGTGAAAACCATAAATCATTGCATGATTGCTTAGAAGGCACAGGCACAGATCAAGCATTTCAAAGGCTTCTCTTGTTTAAACAGCTTATTAAATTGTTAATGACTCTGGAAGTTTTGCATATTTTTATTTAAAAAGATAAACCTGTATGTGTACAGTGTATTTAATGATTAATTAAAACTTTAAATCACTTACTGCAGGCAACTGCTACAATATTGCTTGGGATTATGTGAACATATTTGTTTTGTCCTAGATTGAAACTTGGATAAAATTGTTAAACACATTATGTTAGCTACAAACCATAAATTTTGCACACATTGAGCAATTGGGATATTTTTCTTTGTCTGTTCACATCAGTTAAGTAAATATGATCCTGGTTAGCTGAGGAGAATTGCTCAGCTCGTGAGCCTGTTTGCATGACACGTGGGATGGGAGAGATGCATTTGGTGGAACACCAAAACCATTTCGTCTTGAAAAAGTCTTGCCCTGTGGGTTTTAGAAGTTGTAGTCCTGAGTTTCATGGCTGGGATGTTTTATTTTGGAAGGGTTCTTTCCCAGCGCTTCTTGTGGTAAACAGAACAAGGTTCTGTAAATATAAGGATGTTCACATTCTTTCTTACATGTTCACATTCTTTCTTACATGTTCACATTCTTTCTTACAGGAGGGACCTTCTGATGTCCCTCTGGGATGACCAATTGATTGAAAAGTTTCCCTTGGTGTTACCAATCAAATTGGCCTCTGGCATTCTGGATAAAGAGGAGCTCATCCCACAATAAAGATAAAACCCACTGACCTCTTTCTAAAGGAGCTTGAGTCTCTTCTGTTCCTGTCTGTTGCGACAAGAAGTTGTATTTAAAAATTGCATCCTGGATTTACTCCAGGAGTTTCAGTGTCTGAGTCTGCAGGAGACAGCAGAGAGGCCAGGGTCAGCACAGGCTCCAAGCCCAGCACGTGCTGCAGTGCCTGCTGGAAGGTGGAGCTGGAAGGCAGGGGAGTGCTGAAGCACAGGCTTGGCAGGGCCAGGCTGTGTCCAGCACCACGGGGACCCCGCTGGGTCAGGAATTCTGCCCTGCCTCCTTAGCACAGCCAAGGATCAGTCTTGGCAAAAGAGTCCACGGCCACCGTGGGAGGCACTCAGCGTGTACAAAAGGATCTCAGGTAGTGAATAATGGCTTGGTCAAAGGTAATTTTGCCAGATAGAGTAAAAATAATGTCTTTCACCCCAGCAGAATGCATCTTGCTTTCGTTTGCATCAGCGGTGAATGGATTTCCTGATTTCCAGTGGATTATTTTGCAGTCATTAGGATGGGATACTTGGCACTCTGCTGCTGTCACTCCCCCCAAATGTAGGAGGTATGTGCACACCAAATGCAGGCTGAATAGCAATGAGGGGTATTTTGGAGCCTCGGCATTAATATTTCAAATGTTTTTGTTTCGTTGTCTTGCTTAATATTTTATTATCAGATTTCTGCTCATTATGCGTATGGGTCTATTCCCTGTGTGGATTGATGAAGTTGTGTTGCAGTAAATTGAAAAAGAGAACTATACATACAGGATGATTTATTGTTAATATGAAATTCGGCATAAACCTGTGAATGCACTAGCAGAAATCCCTAGCTATTTCAAAATTCATATTATGAGACAGACAATCAGATGCCCAACAAACAGAACATCTTGTACTCTATTAATCCTGCAGTGACAGATCCCTTGCATGCATTTAGCTTTCCAAATAATACAAACATATGTCACCATTTTGCTTTTATTGATTTTGGACTTTCAAAGTACAGCTACAGCACGAGGCATTATGAAGACATTTATTGCAGAGTTTGCTTTGATTTGTTGTAGTCAATTGAAATTGTGTCAAAGTAAAGTCTTTAATATTAAATATGATGAATTCCCCTAGGCCTTAATCCTGCAGAATCATCCAGCTCAAGGTGACTCCTGCCAAGTGGAGCCCTGGGCTGGGCAGGGCTTCCCACAGCACTGCCAGTGCAGGGAATTGGAACTCCACTCACATCATACAAAATATTGCCATCCACAAATATATTAAATTCAGGCTACTTCCTTTTCTGCTGTTTCCATTACTTGAAGACTGCTGCTGGATGTTTTTTCTTAGATAATCTTTCCCCCCTCCTCATAGTTTTTGTTTTCAGCCAGTTTTTGGTCAATACATACCCGTTAATTTGGGGGCAAAAATTACATTTACCCTTAAGAGATTTTCTTTAATGACAAATGTAATGGCAATAACCATCACTGCTCCCAGCCTTGGATTGCCTCAAGTGCTTGGGGAGCTGCAGTGGTACCTGTGTGTCCCTGCTGGGGCTGGCTGGTGGATGCACACCAGCTCTGTGGTTGCCACGTCTGCAGCCACACACTCAAACTTTTCTCAATCCTCTCCAGTTTCCACTTTACAGCAAAAACGTTGTAATTTTTAAATGCTTGGTGCTCAGCTTTCATCTCGTAGTTCTTGTGTGATGCTCAGTTCCTCCTTTGGGTATTGATCAGGTCTGGTAACCCGATATCATCAGCTAATGATTCTTCATTAGTGAATTACTGGTAGCCTGAAATATATGAAGTAAGGGAAAGCACTCAGAGCTATTCTTGCAAAGCTTTGTTTTCTTCACCTTAGCTGTTCTATCCTCTTTTCCTTACATTACTGTCTCACTCTTAACTACTTTTTTCCATGTAACATCAAGTTGTCAGAGGTGCAGACTGCATTCTCTTCTAACAGAGTCCTGAATTTATATTCTTCTTTTTTTGAGATTTTTGCAAGTGAGGTGGTTTTATCTGCACTGTATCTGCCAAGATGGAGGGGTGCTGATCTTTCTTAATTCTGTTCTACATCAGGGACTGAGGAACTATTTTAGAAAGGCAGCTATTTGAGGCAACAATTTCCAAAATATAATTGGTTGCTTCAGTTTTCAGCTTGTCATTCAGCTTGGCAAGGGAAACCAGATAAATCAGTTTTGGGTTGATTCACTGTGATCTCATGTAGCAGCCCAACTGTTTGGTCACAAATGTTAAAGCAGAATATTGTAATTGTTAAAGAGTTTTTTTTTTATCTTAGAGGAACGTTTCTAGTCCTAATAATACACGTTTACACAAATGTCTGGTGGTGTTTCTTTACACTGGGGTAATCTCACTGTTTGGAAATTGGAATAGGTGCAAGTTTGGGGGCACTTCTTGCAATCCTGCTGTGCAAAGTTATGGTAGCACATCAGCAGCAACCTGTAGGGTATTGTAGGGAGCAATCCCTGCAGATTTCCAGTTTATCAACAGGCAGTAAAGGAAATATTCCCCTGCCTGGCTTTGGTTTTATGTAGCCTCTAGCGCAGATAGGAGTGGTAAGGGAAAAAAAAAA
>VZUA01048793.1:0-15997 GCA_013401035.1 Horornis vulcanius
AACAATAGAAGAAATAAAAATAATGTCTGGGTAAAAGCTGTGTTTAGAGATTATAACTGTGGGACAAGAAGACATTTCCAGTTATAGTAGGAAGAAGGCTGAGTAGGGAACTGGGCAGTCCTGACAGACTGTGTTACACCACAGTGTGCAGAACATTGCCTAAATTGTGGTAGAGTTACAGGAGAGTGATTGTAATTGACAGTAGTTGTGTCCCTCTCCAAAAGTGCTCAGTCCTGCAGCAGCTGAAGCAGGATGGTGTGTGTGAGCCTCTGCATCTGCCAGGTAACCCTCAGCATCCCTCCTGGCAGGACACTGGGAGGTGTCTGGGGGATTGCCTTGTGCTGAGCTCTGGGTATTGTCCTGTCCTTCCCACTGCTTTCCTGAACAAGACTTCCCTTGTTGATTCTCCATTGCTTGAGTAGAACAATAGAAGAAATAAAAATAATGTCTGGGTAAAAGCTGTGTTTAGAGATTATAACTGTGGGACAAGAAGACATTTCCAGTTATAGTAGGAAGAAGGCTGAGTAGGGAACTGGGCAGTCCTGACAGACTGTGTTACACCACAGTGTGCAGAACATTGCCTAAATTGTGGTAGAGTTACAGGAGAGTGATTGTAATTGACAGTAGTTGTGTCCCTCTCCAAAAGTGCTCAGTCCTGCAGCAGCTGAAGCAGGATGGTGTGTGTGAGCCTCTGCATCTGCCAGGTAACCCTCAGCATCCCTCCTGGCAGGACACTGGGAGGTGTCTGGGGGATTGCCTTGTGCTGAGCTCTGGGTATTGTCCTGTCCTTCCCACTGCTTTCCTGAACAAGACTTCCCTTGTTGATTCTCCATTGCTTGAGTAGAACAGAGTTTATTTTGACTAGAGATTGCCAGGAACATCCACTGTCTTTTGTCACGGGCCATTCATTGCAGGCTGTAGTTATTTATTATGAGAGAGTTGTTGTCAGAGAGGGCTTAATGCAAGCAAAATGTAACCTTGTGTTGATATGACTGCTGAATTGATACTGTTCTTCCATGTTTGGTTCAGACTTTTCCTTGGTTTGGGCTGTGATTTTTCAGTGACCAGATAGCTTTTCTTCAGTAGAAGTTATTTTCCTTGAGGTAACCTGATTTCTTTTTTATTTCCTGACAGTGTTACCTGTTTGTGTACTACACAGGCTGGAGGAATGCCAAATCCTTCCTGACTTTTGGGTTGATCTGCCTGTGTAACATGTACCTGTATGAGCTGCGCAATCTGTGGCAGCTCTTCTTCCATGTGACTGTGGGAGCTTTTTCTACCTTACAAATCCGACTGCGACAACCCCAGGGAAAGTCCCCTGATTACAACGTCTGACAGCTCCTGGAACATTGAGACCAAAGTCTTGTTCCAGTAGTTACTCTCAGGAATGTAAAGCTGTTCTCCAAAAGAAGAAGCTGTCTGAATGGGACTTCTTTTTTTTTTTTTTTTTGCTAGCTCCTAGTGCAAGGTAGTTATTAAGCAAATGAGAATTTGAGTTTGCTGGCATGTCCCCTGGCTTGTGATGGGAGATACTGAAGTCTGGGTTTTTTTAGAGGATCAGAGCTATATGGCAGAAGTGACTCCTTCGGGCATCTCTCCTTTGAAGGTACTGCAGAAAAGAAAGTAATGCTTAACACCAAACCAGATTTTTTACTGTTANTGTAAGATGCCTGTGGACATTTTACACTTGGTGGTTGAACCTTTTTTTAAATATTTTTTTTTTAATTTTCTTGAAAAGGACACAAAAGAATATGGGACTAGAGGAGGAAAGTGAAGCATATCCCTGCAGTGAAATGTATGTAGAATATGGTGGCATAAAAAAGCTTTGTTCATGCATTCATGGAGATAATCTGATGTGGAATTATCTGATGGTATTACATGATTACATTACCTGATGGTAATGTGGAAGCACATTTGTGGAGGAATGTGTAGAATATGTTCTGCATATCCTACAAGCTTTTCACTTCCAAGGTCAGTTTTGCCTTTGTGAGGCAGTAGGGAATAGGCTAAATAAGTAATAATAATGCTATTGCATATTAGCAAACTAGATGTGGAATATGTAAGATACTAAATCTTGGAATGTTTTATTTCACATTGACATGTATGTGAATGTTTTCTTAATTAAAATGTAACCTGGAAACTCAGTTTCTGGGGATTGGCTTCACCCATTGCGCTCTGTCTTGTGCTGTAAGTTCTTTAATGCGTTTTCATTCATGATTTTCTTTTAATTATTCTTTGAAATAGGTTTATGTAGATAGGGTTCATTTTTTGTAATTATTCAAAAAAGTTCTGCCACTAAACCCAGGATTCTTTCACACTTCATGTGTTTGGACTCTGGAAGGGTTGAAAAAGAACGGATTGGTGAGTAAATGGAGTGACTTGCACTTGTTGGAATACAGTTCTTTTTATATGTTCTTCCTTCCTTTCAGAAATGGATGAATTGGAGCTCATACCTGAGACAGACAACTGGTGACAGGAAAATAATAAATCAGTCTGATCAGCTTAAGAAATACAGGGATTGTGTTGATTCTTTGGGCTTTACGGGTTGGGTGTTTTTGTGCTGGGATAAAACCTCTGTGATCTAGTTGAGAGAACAATTGTATGCTCCTAAAGCTGGTGAATCAATCAGCAAACCCCAACCAACCAGAGAGGAGCACCATCACATACACTGGGTTTTTTTTTTTATGTGACAGTTATTTATGATGTTTTATAATGTACAAATAGATGTAGCTGTAATTGAGCCTTAATGGCAGAGGGATTGCAACGCTCTTTGTGTTGCTGCATTTGGGAAATGGCAAAGCTTTGCTGTGCTATGAAATGTTGGCCCAGGCAAATTTTCTTGGGCATTTCATACCAAAATGTTATGTTTTTAAATAAGTTATTTAGTGTCAGATTTTATGATCAAGAAAAAAGGACCTAGATATCTTATTTTCTTTTTAAATAGATGGAGTAGTAATTAAGAAAACTGTGCATAATACAACTACAAAGAATTAGAGAATGAAACTGCAATGGGCAGTGAAGAGATGTGTCTCAGACAGCTGTGAGGTGAAGCCTTTGGATACCCTTTGGTGTGCAGGCCCCAGCCAGGGTTGGTGCTTTGCAGTTAATTCTCCTCCCTCCCCACTCAGAGACAGGGAAGAAGAAGGTGTTTATGAACACGAGCAGCAAACAGCCTTTGCTTAGTGCCAAGAATTGCTTGTATTAGCATCCAGTGCACCGTTCTGAAAAGATGAAGAGCAGTCCTTTACCATTTAAAACCAGTGAGTAAAAAATGAAGCTACTATGTTTTAAGTGTAAAACCAGGTTTTATTTTGCTTATAGTGTCTAGAAGAACTCTTGTACCTGTCTTTTAACCTCCATTGATAGGCAGGAAAGCTACTATGAATGCCTCAAGTACTGCTTAGTTTTTAACTCAGGTTGTTGTGCACATACAGAATTTTTTGTTGCATCTTTTTTTTGGTTTATATCTTGGCAGAGAATTTTGTTTTCTCTGAGGCACCATCCCTTCCTTCTATTCCCAAAGATCCATTTTTAAGGAATGAAAACTTCCTTTGTCATAGCATCTGGAGCCATTATTCCATTCCAGTTATGCTGGCATTAAACTAATTGCTGATTAGCAGGTATAATGAACAAATGCAATTGCCAGTGTAACAGAACAGTTGGGGTTTTGTTTGCTTGTTTTTATAGCACTGATAAAAATCCCATTTCATAATGAAAAGTTAATGAGCATGACTGTTCTTCATTATGTGGTATTACTAGGTGCTAAAACCATGGTTTCTTAGCATGTTTGAGTTTGACTGTAATATTAGAACTTGCTGACATTTTGGTGTGAGATCAGATCCAAGATACAGCAGGCCAGGTTGGAGGTGAAAATTTATTGAAAATTCCCAGGATTTCCTTTTTGCTTACAAAAACTCAACCCTTAAGCAGAGGCTTCCCTGCTGATTTTACCAGGTACTTTAGTTACCAGATTTAGGAAGATGAATTCAGGAAAGCTGATTACTCTCTTGAACAGCAGGCTTTACTTAAGTGTGAAGTGCAGATGGCCATTTGTGGTTGTAGGTTTGTTCTGTGGAATTTAGTAGAAGCAGAGCCCATTTCATGCTGTATTTATAAAGGAAGACCTCCTGAAGGTTGCAATGGGTTCATCCAACACCCACAATAGAAGGTTTATCTTTCAATAAGGTGTCACTGTATTTGCTTTCAGGGAAGGTATGACCAAAGGCTTGCCTGACTAACACAAGGCAGGTATATAATGCCATTTCCAGTAGATGGCAATAGTTATTTGCATCTGGAATTCTCTGTTAAAAGATCTCTGGGGCCAGCTGCTTACAGGGCAGCTCGCCGCAGCTGCTGTCCCCTGGAGCTTTTTACTGGAATGCCAGGGCCGTGCTGCCCCAGCTGCCCTCCGAGCGTGTCAGTGCTGGGCTCTCCTCTGCGGGAGCTCCCTGCTGGAATCCCCGCCCCTTTCCCAGCGGGACCCACCGGCCTGGGCTGGCCCCAGCAGCGCAGCCAGCTCACCTGCACTGCCGGCAAGGGCCGGGGCACGCGNAGCTTGCTCTCTCTGACAACTCCTGAACTTCAGTCTGGAAGTGATGGTGCCCTGAGGAGCATTTGGGAAACTGAACAGAATGAAAATATTTGCCTCTAGGCATACTTTTGGCCAGGTGCTGGTGTCTGTGGATGTTGTGTAACACATAAACAGCCAGGCCAGAGATACTTGCAGTGCAGGACACACATACAAGAAATTCAGTGTGTCCCAAATGTATCATTTTATTAAGTGCAGGCAGATACTTGATGTAGCCAGATCTGTGTTGGGGAAAAGTGGCTAAACACCTTAATATTCATCAAAATGCTTTCTGGGTAGGAAAAAGATGCTTTTGGGGACAACAATTCAGCCAGTCTGTGAATTGAAATGAGAGGGCTCAGCAATGGAGACTCCTGCCTTTCCTCTCCTGGGGAATACCCTTCTCCAAATAGTTAAAAGTTGTTTGCATCAGACAATGTCCTAAACTGCTGTTTGTATGATTATTTAGGAGAGCATAGAAAGTATTAAACAGTTCTCCACCAGTTTTCTTAAAGACTGGTACCTTAAATACTTGATGGGTTGGGGTTTTTTTTGTTTGTTTTTTTTTTTTTGTTTCTGCAGCTGTGTTCTCAGTGCACTCATAAAATCCCTCCTAACCTATAACAGATTGTAGGGCATTTGTTTTTTAGCTGCCTGTGTAATGTCTTCTCAACTAAAAGAAGTCAGCTGGAAGCTGCAGGGTTTTGTTTATCAGCTCTGCCTAAAGTTCCTGTTAATTGGTACAGTCACGTGTAGTGGTTACTTTTACCTGTTAAGATTGAAAATGTTGCATTAGCAGCAGTGCTGCCTCCTTCCAGTGTCCTTGAGAGGACAAGTACCGATGTACCTGAGGAATTCTTTGGCAAAGGTGATATGCTTTTGAAAATACAAACTTCTTTTTTTTTTTCAAAGGACACACACGAAAATTTAAGCTGTTCAATTATGCCAGTGTATTTTGTCAGCTGCCCTGAGACCGATTCCAAGGGCAGGTGGAAGCACAAGAAGGACCCAGGGGATGTTTGCTGGGCAGCCAAGCCCTTGGGGCTCTATAAGGGGGCAGTGCAAAGGACCAGGGCATCCATCAGTGCCAGACAAGACCCAGATGTTTCTGTTTGTGGATCCAGCATCTCCTACACAACAGTATCCACCAGCCAGATGCAGCTAAAATAAAACAGAGACACTTTACCAGTGAAACAGTGTTTAATATAGTTAAATTACTTAAATAGATTTCAATTTCCATGGGAAATCATAACTGTATCCATTTTTGCAAGATCCAGAGTAAAGAGTGTGTGAATACCCCTTGAAATGATCATGACACACTGTCAACAATCACAGCTAGAGATACTGGGGACTTGAAATTTCATTGACAACACAACTTCATAAGATGAATCAAAAGTTAAGAAGACTGCAGACTTTGGGAAAGCAGAAAGCAAACCTAAAACCAAGTGTATGGCATGAAGGTAATGAAACTCAGTGAGGGACAAAGGGGATGGGAGGTGGAGGAGGGGAGAAAGGCATAACAGCGTGATGCAACTTAAGTATTTTGCAAACCAGGAGAGATGTAAAGGAGCAAAAGTATAGTACAAGGGCAGACTTGGCAGTTTTACAGAAGTCAATATACTATACTTTTCAGAGATGTTTCTTAGTGGAAGGGAGAAGGAAAGGGGCAATGCCATTTAAGCTCATGTTTAAATGGCTTAATGCTCAGGTCATGCTTAGCAATACAGCAAATTAATTAAGACAGGTCCATGGATTTTCACTTATTCTCATTGTCGAGTAGGAAAAAGAAATCGCCACCACCATAGTGCAATCATTATGCTGTGAGTACTACAATAATTCTGCCCTGAGAAGAGTGGAAAACAAGTTTATTAAATGTCAAAAGATTGGAGTAATTTTTAGTGCTAGCCAAATTCAATATCAAAACTTTCCCCTCATAGAATATAAAAAATATAGCTTTTTTTAAATTATTTTTTTAATAAAATATCAAGGGATTTTTCTTTCATAGCTAGAAAAGGTACATAAATGATAACAGTGAACTATTCAGAAACCCCCCCACTAATGATAAAGATGCCCAACACAGTATCAATGGCACTATTTTAAGGTTGACCACCTCATATACACACTTGCCATCATAATCTTTTCTGAAGATCACCTAATTCCTGAAAATTGAAAATCTGTGAATCAGTTTAAATAAGTGCTTACTACAGGAAAGTCAACTCGATGCTGCAGCACATAGTTCCTCATAATGTCACATGGCAGTTACAATGTCAGACAACTCTCAGATCAGCAAGATTCTATTAAGACCATCTATGAAAAATGATTTTTTAAAAATAAGTTCAAATGAGTGAGCTTTTTTTCCTTTTCTCATAAGAGCTCCTGTGAAGAGTTAGAAGATTTGGTTAGAGCTCTTTTTGACATGTTTGATACCGTCTCAGAAGCTAAAACTCAAAGGTCCCGTTTCCATTGGGAAGCCGCCACCCTCTGCTGGAATGCTGCACGGAACAATTCTGTGACTAGTGCGGGTTTTTCCTCTTCTTTGGGGTTGTAGATTTTTCTGGATTTTCATTTTAAAATGCATCTGATTCAGCCTGGAAACTCACCTGTTTGTTGTTGGTTGATTGTATAGTGATAATCTGAAAACTGCCAAGTCTGTGTTCAGAGTATTACACAGAAAAAAATTACACAAAAGTCTACAGGTTATATACACCTCCCCCCACACCTCGGTGTGGACAGCCTGCTTTCTAATTTATATATAATTTACAAAATATAGAATTTGGTATATCTGTTAGATCTCCATGTTTTCAATATTACAAAATAAAAAATACAAAAAAACCCACAACAAATTTCAGGGGAGTTCCCCTGACAAAGTGTCTCTTGTTTACATCTAGTCTTTCCCATGTAAACTGATAGATACCAAAGAAGAGCACAGATGACTTTTTAATAAATATGGTTGTAGAGCCATCTTCCTTTATCCTGATCTTCCCCTTCATCAGGTGTGCCAGCCCCACTCAGAAGAGCAGTCATTTAGCCATGGAGAAGAAGGGACAAGAGGGGGCCAAGGCTACAATGTCTTTTCACACTAAAACATTACCAATGCCCTTCTAAAAGGCCTTTTTGTGTGCTGCAACAGTGGGTGTCAGTTTTGAAAGCCCATTCAAAACAGCTAATAAAAGCACAGTGGTACAATTCAAATAGCCGGCAGTATGGGATGGAAATATTATGGGAGTGCAAATCCATTCCAAAATAATGCTTTGTAGTGAATCATACATTCCTTCAACCAAGTAAATGTTGTGTTGCGTCAATAAATACTTAAATAGCTTCTTATGCCATCCTGTGGTAGCAGCCTTTATAAAAATGCCGAATTCATGTCTTATCTGTGAACTCTGTAGTGCACATCTTTGGTCAACTTAGCACTCAGCCAGGAACAACTCCAAGGTGGTTTCTTTCTCTTGCCTTTCGTGATGGGTGGCCAAAGAATTTGCTGATACCAGCTCTAGAGTCATGGGGTGAAATTTCAACTGCGCCGCATGTTCAGCTTCACTGCCAAAAAATGATTCTTCTCCGATTTACAATCCTGGGTAATGCGAAATCCGTCTTTGTGTGGCGCTGCAGTCGGTGCTAACTAATTGGAGGCCCCTCATTTAGAAAGTAGGTGGTCATTTCTCCTTTGCCTTTGACCTTTATGACCCCTCGATACTCCAGCTGGTAGTTGTTGGCTGCTAAAACCTGGTACATGTCTGTGGTTACCTGCAGAATAAACAAGAGTAAACAGATGCTTGCTTTGTCTTCCACACAGTCTTTCCACCTGCTTTTGGAGTAATCCGTGAACAAAATAAAGCAGGATCAACTATTTTGTTTCTAAATCAATCAACATTGCACATCAGTCACCAACTGAAAAGTTGGCACAAGGTGCTGAACAAGTACAACCCATTAGAACCTGAGAAAGTACAGATGTCACACACAGTTCACAACTGGGGGAACTGCATTTTTCAAAGAGGTCACTGGATAAAGTGTAACAAATTAGTCACATTTTCTAAAACACACCAGTCAAGTTCAGTCTACTCAGATGCATTCATTATATCACTGGAGTAGCAGTAGGAAAACAGGTCAGACTTAGTAAAATATCCTCAAAAATTACCTAGAAGTTACACAGTGGATGTACAGCTTAGGAGTCAGGGGTTGTTTTATGAAGGAGAAGGTAGTGGGCAATGGGAGAGAACTGATTGAATGGAATACTCTAGCCAGCATCCAAATTGCCTCTGCAGATGCCAGTCAAATATAATCACTTTTGCTGCAGAACAGCAGAAGTTTAAAGACTGGATTTTCTAAGGTATTTATTTATTACAATGTATTTTCTCACCCTTTTTCAGGTGGCTTTACAGACCTTCTCGTAGGGAAGCTTAAAGATTGGTGCATAAATACTGACAGGCAAGGAAACTGACAGGCAAGGAAACAGCGTGGCTGCCCCTCTTGGGCTTTACATCATCTGCTCGATTTTTATAACCCTTCTTTCAGTATTTTCCCAAGGAATGACATTCTGTTACTGTGGACATGGGCTCAGCAAAAGCAGGACAGTGGAATTGAATCACTCACTGGAAAGGTCACATCTGAAGGCCAAGGAGATGTGTGATTATCAGACAGATCCTATTAACCCCTTAATCCCCTTTCTCTGTTGTGTATCCCCATCCTGCCAATGCCTGCACCCTGGCTGGCCTCGCCACACATGGCACAGTGAGCAGCAGAGTGAATTACAGAAACACATTGCTGAATCAGGCCCTTGGAAAATGAAACAGCCACCACACACAGCTGAACAGCACGTGTGAGCAGGGATCAGGCAGGACTGATCAGACAGGGATCAGCTCAGTGCCAGTGAGGCACACGGGGAAGGAAGCTCAGCTCAGCACTTCCACCCAGAACCAAAGTGCAAGTTTTTAAACAAAGGTTGCAGTGTTGGTCATGATAAAAAGACAAAACTTGCTGGTACCTTCAGCATTCCCTAAGTGGCTTTTCTTTCGGTTCTGTGGAGGTAAATGTATGGAATAAAGGGGTAAAATGAACCCAAAATTTCAATTCTAATTAAGTTTCAAAATGCCTAAGTGACACAGGGCTGGCAGTGTAAGTTTTCCAGGGATTGCCTTACCTGAATCCTGTCAGGCACTCCTGTGCTGTCCATTCTGCTGGCTACATTCACTGTGTTGCCCCAGATGTCGTACTGGGGTTTGCGGGCTCCTATCACCCCAGCTACGACAGGACCAATATTGAGGCCTGGAAGGAGAGGAGAAATACACTCACATCCATTTACTTGAGGCAGGTTATTATTCAGACAGGAAAAACCCATCCTGAGGCTCACTGGTTCTAGCTGTTCTTTACCCTGACATATAAAGCTATGACCAAACTGTGGGGAGAGAAATGTTAAAATAGAATTTGGCTTCTTTGATCCATTATGCCCAAATGACTAGCAGCTCGGGCTGGATCTGCTCAATCCAGAGCTACTTTCCGGTACCAGATAATGAGATAAAGTTTGTTTGCCACCTGGCTAACAAGCAAACTGCTCACTTGAAGTCAGCACGTACCTGCTGCAATGCTGAGGGCCTGCAAGGCAGCAGCACAGAGCCTTCCAGAACAAACACCACACTTGGCATCCTCAGATTTCTTCTCCTTTTCTGTTGCTTTTTATTCCCTGACTTGAAAGACAATTTAATGTACAAGAATTCCACAGCTGGAAGCACAGGGGCAAAGCGAGACCAAGGTCAACCACCATGTAAGACCATGCTGTGGTAGGAGGTATGCAGTTTCTAATTCCCTAGGGAGCATCAGTGATGCTGCTATACCCTAAAAACGACTGTGATGTTTCACAGAGGCCAGAGTGGTCACCAGGCACCAGACAATCAACATCACCCTACAGCCAATGTAACATCTGTGGTTTTTACCGTCCATAAAATCCCCACCTCAGAATGACCACTACCTACATGGAATCCTGTGAGCACAAAGACATTACCTATCTTCATCTGGAAGTTGTTGAATGAATGCTCATTAATGTATTTCATTTGGTCCATTAACCTCATGGCAAAATCTGCCAGAGCTTTGATGTGTGTCTTCCCTTCCTTGTCGTAAGTGGAGTCGTTGAGGCCTGAGGCAGCCATGTAGGTGCTGCCAATGGTCTTGATCTTCTCCAGCTGTCGGAATTGGTCTTCACTTATTATCTGTGTCACAAGAGCAAAAGAAGCAAATAAACCTTGACAAACACACAGATGCTGGTGATGTCCATGTCACATGTCCCGCCTCGCTGCAAGCATTACAAAGTAGTGGACAGAGCCAGGAAGACAGAGGAAGAAAGGAGATTAGATATTCAAAGAAGTGACAAGGGAATAGAAGGGATTTCAGTGTGAAAAAAAATAAAACTGAAGACTCCTAGAGTAAGGAGAAATGAACCACGGATTCGATAAACCACCCTCCTTCAGGAGCTCAGCAAAGCCCAACTAAACTCATGGATTCAGTTCACTTTGTTCACCCAGATTTTCTCTGACTTACTTCATCAAAATCAGCAATGATCTCATTGAGCAGCCTCAGACACTCCACCCCTTCATTGTTAGCTTCCAGCTCCACATAAAACTCGGAGAAGTTGCTTATGGAGGCGAACATGACAGCCACACACTCGCAGGACTGGTAGTACAGTTCATCATTGCGCCGCTCCTGAGCCAAGAAATGGGCTGCCACATCCTTCGGCAGAATGTTGTGGAGGAGGCGTCTGTTGTAGGCCTGCAGCTCCTCCATTTCCTCCTTCTCTTCGGTGGCCTAGTTTAGGGGGGAGACACAGTGATGCACTTACTCTTTTAGTAGTTGCTCTGGGGAGGAGAAAAAAGCTGAACATTTACTTGCAGTGACGGCAGAAATAGAGCAGGGGAAACTGCAAAGGAGAGCAGAACCAGAGAGATGCAGAAATTTGTGTTTTGCAGTGGAAAATGTTCCATCTCTATGTGCACGCATGTATGGAAAAGCAGGCAGAGAATAATGCCAGAATCCAGTATTTTATTTCTGAACCTTGGACTGGGTAACCACTCGGCTCAGCCCTTCCATTGTTTTGCCATTTATAAATGAGGATTACAATGTTTATCTGCTTCCCAAGGAGCTTTAATTAATTGTTGCTTCCTCAGTGCCTTGTACTCAAACCACAAAGACCTATAATTAGAATAATGTCCTGCCACCCAGAAGGTAGAAAATCTAAATAAAACCTGCAGTCCTGTGGTCTCCCCAGCCATAAGTGCTGGCCAGAGCCCAGGCCTGTCCTGCTTGCTTGGGAATCACATACAGGGCCCCAGCATCACTCATGGGCACAAATAGTGAAAACATCAACAGTGAACCCAGGAACAGGAGCACAGTGTGGCTTTATCCACAGTGTGTTGGTTAGCCAGTACTGCTGCCTGGGGGCTAATGAAGGCTGGACATTGAGCCAGTTCCCACCGCTTAACAGGAAACTGAATGAAAATGCCAATGTGAATCTTTTACACCCTGGAACACAGCAAACTAAAGCTCACTGAACTCTGGGAAACAATTCAGCAGTGAATATGAGCTTCCTATATTTATAAATTGTGTTACATTACATGTTCCTGCAGCAGTAACAGCTCAGTTGCCCAAATTCATTAATCTCCACCTTCAGATCTATAACCCTTTACCATGGGGATCATCCAAGTTATATTTACAAGGAAAAAAATGGGTTGAAGAAAATAACTGGGATGAAATGCACAGAGTATGCAAAGTACCAAAGAAGAGCAGAGCATTATTAGCATGCCCAGCTATAAGCCAGATTTAGATTAAATTCAAAGGCACTTTACCCCACTCCTCAACTCGACAGTGAAGACCTCAGTCATTTTATATTAACACCAAAGACCGCATGCAATCCTCCCACTGCCAACACCCACTAACCTGAAGTTTCCAGAGGAAATCAAGCCTTGCAGTGGATTCCACTTGCTGGGCATGCAAGTATAGTGCCAGGACAAAGACAGTAATGATGACAGGGGTCACAATCTTCAGCGCGACTCGTGTCGTCACCGGGGGGCTGCAGCCAAGGAAAGAGCAGAACTTCCCCGTTACTGGAAGCACACGGCCTCGCCACGCCCCGTGCGTCCCACTTGAAGGCTAGCCAGCCTCTCAGGAAAAGGCTTTTTTATGCCTTCCCCTCAAAGCCTGTGTTGGTAAAGGGACAAACAATACCTGCAAAGAGCTGGAGACTCTGGCTCACGGGTGCCAGTTTCTAAAGGAGGACTTGGACATGGGAAATGTATTCCAACTTCTTAGAAAGGGTTGTCATCGATATAAAGGCCACTCTTGAGAGAATGGCCACACATGCTAAGGGTGACACCACCAAAATGCTGACAGCCCCTCAGACTCTGTTCATCCTGTCTTCTGCACTGGCTTCCCCAGGCCCCTGAGTCTGGAACTGCTCTAACTCAATTAGTCTCTTCCTAATGGGCGTTGTTGTGCAAGTATTCTGTAAGCTGAAAAGAGCACTATGGTACATTCACACCTCCTCTGACAAGCAGGCAAATAAAAACTGTTAAATATGAATTACAGAGTTATACAGTATGAAAATATTTTGATAAAATCTTTAAATTGTATTACAAATAAACCTGAGCTGACATAAGTCCCACATGAAAGAGGATGCTCTGAGAGTAGCTATGCATACAAGAGGGCAACAGTCCACTCAGGACATCTGCAGTGTGTTGTACCAGCTCACAGCAATGCACAAACACCAGACACCACTGGTGAGTCAATGTGCTGATATTACACCTTGTGAACAGAAAATACCTACCAACAAAACCTATAAAATATTTCATGCCAAAGTGACTCACCATGAAGATGTATCATTTGCAGACACACTGAAAAAAAAAAAGCACAAACACAAGGTCAGTGGAGTGTTTGGCTCCCTGCAGCTCTTGCCCTTCTGCACATCATTGCACAGCACCTCTGCAGTGTGGCACCTCTAACACTGTGAGGGGCTACAGCTCTTTTGAAGCAGAAAGCTACTAAAAGATGGGAGGGGGAGGAGAAAAGCAGGCTTCTGAGATACACTCAAAACTCCAGAATGATCATGTGTGACATGGTTAATGTGGGTAAAATACCTAAGGAGCATTAAAAGTGTGAGAATAATTTGGGATTTTAATGTCAGTGCAGAATGCCTGTGTATCCATCACTACTTTATTAGGTCAGACTACAAAATTTGACCTAAAGAAGAAAGCTTTGGGCTTTTTTATCTTGTGAGGGATAGCTCCTTTCTTCTCCTTTTATTGTGGCATGGAGATGTGTTTAATTCCTTTAATCCTTCTCCCTTCTTCTGCACATTCCTCACTGCCAGCTTGTGCCCAGCTCTGGGTACAAGGGCACTGAAGAAAACCCTTAGCACGTTCCTATTGCTATTGACACTTCTGCAAAGTACCCACATGTGTCAGAGCTGCTGGGGGAGATGGAGGCTGTGCTTTTTGACACTGAAAGCACAGAATGGAGCTTTCTGGTAGGCAGCAGCTGTCTGAGCTCCTGATTGATTGATTGCTTAATGCTGCTGGGCTTTGTTCTCAAGTGTGGGTGGAGTATTAGGTGGCTGAGAACCATGTGCAAGCATCTTTTAAAACACTATTTAAATGGAAGGAAAGAGATCAGTGCTTAAATTACTGTAGTGTCATCGATGCAATTAGAACTTTGCAGACTAAAAATGTGATATTAGCCTGAGAATGTGACAGCTCTCTAGAGAGCTTCAGGCCACAGTTTTATGGGGTTGGAGGGAACCTTGCTACACGATCAGACATATAAATGACCAAAATCAAAATAGGCAAGAGAACCTAACTGGGAACCTATAGGGAACATAACATCAAAAAACAAAAGCATAGCAATTTTCTAATCTTGTTTGTTCCAAGATATTTTCTGCAGTTCTGAGCATGGAATTTCTTCTGACATGGATTTTGCAACCCTCTGTTGTCTTGCACACAATCTATTGTATGGCTCTTGGCCAGCTCCAGCACTGAACATGTGTGCTTGCACAGAGACACGGTTTGGAAAGCCTGGGGACTCCCACATTCAAGGCTGGATCTAGCTGGAGACACTTCCCACATGCAGCATGATTCCCCTGCTTCCCTAATTCACCACCTGGCCAAGGATGACTGACTGCCCCCCTTATCACTGTCTCTTACAATGGGAGCATGGCAGACCTGACCCTTAGTACTGAGGCTGCAGCTCACTGTGGGTGTTACTCTTGCTCTAAAACCTTCATCAGAGACCATGAAGTGCAGCAAACCCAGTCTTTACAATAACTCTCTGGATAAGTGAAGATGCCCAGTGCAAGCAGCACGGGTGTTACATTGGTAGGTTGTTCCCCCACGGAACAGACATTTCCAGTAGCAGATGGTTCTTTAATTACTGGAAGGGAACACAGAGAGAAGCTTGCTAACTACACTCCTGCTCAAATGAAGTGCACATTTCTAGCAGGAAAGGCAGTTCATTTTAGAGACAGCTCCCACAGGACGAGAGCATCTCACTTTTCCCAGCCACAGTGGCAAGGACAGACAGCTGGAACAGAAACGATGGGTTTGATGAACAAATCACAGGGCGAAGCCCTTTGGGCTTCCCTGTGCAGGAACTGTTTACAAGATCACATTGGCCCATCACATCTTTAGACCAATGCATTAGTTTTACCTTCTGCACAGGAGAAGGGTAAGCCATGATAGCCCTGTGCATCCTGTTACACTCCATTGTCACATGCTGGTGTGGCTGCAGTCAAGTCTAGCAGCTCCCAACGTGCTGTAATCAGCCTTTCAGCTGCATGCATGCTGGGTTGGTTTGTACACAGAAGTGTGAAGTGACATCTGCATCACTTCTAATTAGTCAGAGTACCATAGTGGCTCCAGAGCAGACACTAATTATGTAGCTACAATGGGCACCCAATTAAAGTAGTATGAGGTCATGGTGGCTTTTCTGTTTTTTTAGAATCAGCTGGACAATAAGGTCCATCTCTGAACTCTGTGCTACATGCTGAGATTCCATTTCCCACAACACACAAATGGCCTTCCAGACACTGAGGCAATAAATAGCCATCCATGGAGCTCTTTGGACGAAACAAATTGTCCTGGATTCCACAGCAGTGGGGTTAAATTTCTTCCTAGCTGGTGCAGTGCTGTGTTTTGGATTNCCTCAACAACCCCAGTGAGCTGGCTGGAATGACACAAGATGTTGGGAGGGGACATCCACGACAGCTGACCCCAACTGGCCACAGGAATATTCCATATCATATGGCATCATGCTGAGTATGGCAACTGGGGGGAAATCTGGCCTGGGGTTGCTGCTCAGGAACTGGCTGGGCATTGTTTGGCAAATGGTGAGTAATTGTATTGTGCACCACTTGTTTTGTCTATTCTAATTAAATTATTATTATTATTATTATTA
>VZUA01048793.1:16005-34661 GCA_013401035.1 Horornis vulcanius
TATTATTATCATCATCTCTCTTTTCTGTCCCATTAAACTATCTTTATCTCAACCCATGAGTCTTCTCACTTTTCCCCTTCCAACTCTCCTCCATCCCAGCCCAGAGCAGTGAGTGAGTGGCTGTGTGGGGCTGAGCTGCAGCTGGGGCTGAACCACCACACAGATCCCATTTAGTGAGAGATAATACAGCATCACAGAAAGCTATTTCTGGGAAAACATGCTAACCTTCTCCACTTTATTACTGACATTCTGATTGTGAAGTGATGTAAATTATACTTCCAAGTGCTGCAATTTCGCTTAGTGCTTGAATTACAAGAATGAAATTATATTTGAGATACAAGATGCTTTTATTTCACTAATTGTGTTAGAAAACGCTAAATAGCTTCTGCTGATGGAACACCTAATATCTGAAAAAAAGGGAAGAAAACCTCATTTTCCTTACACCTCCCCACAGAAAGCTCCACAGGGTTTCCTACCTAATTTCACTCACTTGAGTTAACAAAATAATTTAAGTGATTACTGCCAATGGCAGCAAAAGCTACACGTCCATTAAGCAGCAATGCCAGCAAAAGCTGTATATCCATTAATTATTGCTGGGCACACAGGAATGCTGAAATCATGGAATAGTCATGTGAAGGAGAGGAGTAACCAGATGCATCGGACTTGAAGGGTTGATGGTTAATGATGGCTTGAAGGGCTGATGGTTAATGGCCATCCTGAAATCTGAGCAACTACAGAAGGTGTTTCATGACACACATGGAATGGAATCTTCTCAAACATCCTCCTGTCCAAGGCAGGAACAACCACAACTATCAGCCTTGACAAATAGTTCACCTAAATTGGCATAATTTGATTCACTCACATTTAAGTACAATTGTTGCCTACAAGAGGAAATCATCAATACAAGGAGTTAACACAACAATGCAATTCCCAGCAAGAAACAAAACCTGTGGGGGAGGACAGGCTTGTGGATGTGCCAAACTTCCCTCCCTGGTGTGGGGACCTCCAGGAGATGGGGAACCACCACAGCACTGGAGGAGGCTGCCACCAGGATTAATGTGAAGACCTGATGACAAGCCAAGTTTTTTAAGTAAAAGGGCAACTGCCCACTCCACTGAGTCCAGACCCTTCTGCTGGGAATTGTGCTGAGCCCAGCTGTGATACTGGTTTTCAGACAAGGACCATATGTCCAGCAGCAACTGGCAGGAGATCACTGGCCAAACATCAAGCACCACCATTCCACCACCCCTTGATATATTGTGGTGGCTCATGTCACATCTCTGAGCGAGCTCAAGTCTGTTGGAGGATTCTTTTCTTATTTGAGAAATGACATTTCTATATTGGGAGTGTAATATCAGAATTAAGAATGACTAACTACAGCTCCCCATTTCTGGAAAAAAGGAAATACAGATCCACTCTGATTCCAGTTATATTCTGTTATTAATAGATAGTTCATTAGTCAAGTCCCACATTAAAAAGATCTTAAAGGGAACTGTATTCTCCTACTCGTCAGAGGCAGAGAGCAGCTCAGGCAAAGCTTTAGCTTCCAGCCATGCCTTTGCTGGCATCCTGCACTTCCCTTGCTTGCACCACAGCCTTGGCACTCCCATCCACCTAATGCCACACTGAAATAACTGTGTGAAAGAAAGAAATCAGGTGAAGATTTCAGAAGTGAAAGGCACTTACTAGGTGTTGGCTGTAACCAGGAGATCTGCATTGTCAAAAAGGTTGACCCCTGGCACTTCCACAATGAGAACATATATAAATTCAATGATTAACATAAGGATCAATTTTCCAATACAGCTGATCTGAAGGAACACAGAGCAGGCCAGGAGACTCAATAAGACACTGTAGGTAAAGTACTGTATAAAGACAAAAATGGGAAAAAAACAGAAGAGAGATGAATGTCAGCTGGATAAATCAAAACTGAAAACAAAGGAAAGTAAACATGGGGATAGAAAGGAATTGGCAGTTTTCTAGTTGAGCTGACCAAGCATATAAAACTGGGACTGCCTGTGGAATTTTCCCAAGTAACAGAAGTTAGAACTGACTGGATGCAGAGGAAAACTGTGGCATTTTGATCCTGGCATTATGTGCTTTACTCTCAAGAGGCACGGGCCTCACAGCTGGACACCCAAGGTTGTGACGTAGCTTTTCCCTGGACACAGTTACTGAATTAGCAAAAAGAATCACCCAGTTATGCTGGATTAAGTTGTGCTTTAAGGCCAAATTCTAGACTCAAATTTGCACATCTGTACAACACATAGGACCAAGGGTATTAGCAATTCACACTCCTGGACAGATGCCCACTGCAAGCCAGTGGGAAAGCACTGTCCCCTCTGACGTGACACACGGGTTCCATTGGCAAGGTACAGGCTGGACAAACGTCCCCATGCCCAGCCCAGGATAACCCATGAGAATTTGTCCAGCCAGCAGCTGCAGAGGTGCACATGTGTGGCTGTGGAGCACCTCTGGCACACCTGGGTGGTGCAACAGCAGCTCCTGCCAGGGCAGGAGCTGAGTGCTCTGCATGCCAGTGCTTCCCCGTGTCACTGCAGACTGCGGGTGCCATTTATGGCTCCTGGGAAAGATAGCAGGGATGCAAAATGAAGAGAGGCATGCTATCCAGCTCACCACCTTCCTGCTATCAAATCTGTGAAGATTTAAGCTTCCACTCTGTCTGGACAGGCCTATTTCTGGCAAAAACCCCATATCATGTGCCTGAGGCAATCCATCCTTTCAGTTAAAAGCAAGCCCTAGTTGAACTAGAAATATGCTTATGTTCTGAGCTTATTTATTAATAGTCTGATATATTAAATTAGAGAAAATAACCTGTACAGCTTGTACCTGACTCCTCAGTCTTTACTGAGGGGCAGGATTCCAGTGTCTCCTGTGTGGGGCACAGGGAACAACAGGCAACACCTGCAGCAGATCCAACATGTGCCTTGCAGAGTGCAGGCAAGGGACTCCTCAGTTCTTAGCCCACTGAAAAGAAGGACCTAACTCAAGGCTGCCAGAGCAACCTCAGTATGCAAAGTGGTTATTCTTCATTGCTTAAAATTCCCTCTGTCCTGGGCCAGCACTCCATACAAATTCATGGTGGGCACACAGTGTTTCTAGATCTCCACTGTGCCCAGGTTCTGCACCTGGGTCTTTCTGCAGACACACTAAAGCCTCTGCAAAGTTGGAAGTCTCAGTAATGGTGGTCTCAGAAACTTCACTGAATCACATAGGGACCATATTCTTGTTAATTTAAAAGGAAATATGTTCAGTAGGCTACCAAGACTTTCAGTAGCATCTTGGACATCTGGATGGTAACAGACCTACCATAAATCTGTCAGGTTCCCATAAACCCAGATGACCTTGACATAAATTCTACCTCCATCCTAGACAGAGGTTTGTTTTTTTTTTTCTTTTCAATTTCCAGTAAACAGCACATGTCACAGCCATGACCTAAAAACTTGGAGAAAGGTCTTGAATAGCTATGCAAATACATTTTTTTCCTTTGTAAAGTATTCTACCATTGTGAAAAATACATTTGGGCCAGTTTGGGTTGTGGGTTTGTTTGTTGTTTTTTTTCCCATTAGAAGCATTTTAATTTTTTTCTGAACAAGATGTCCTGAAGACACAGGAATTGCATTGCAAATTGAAGCAGACCATTGTCTGGGCTGCTGACCTGTCTGAAGCCATACCTACCATACCCTGGGAAAGAATATATAAACCAAGTTTTTCTTCAGGCTATAAAACAATGGAGGGAAGCGTCAAATCTACGACTAGACATTGATTTTCAGAGAACTGAATTTTAGGTTAAACTGAGCACCCAAAAACTCCTTTGAAATGGCAGCTCTGCATGCCATTAAGGACCTCATGGAGCGGGACATTTCCCCTGCTACAGGCAGGATCCAACTATTTTAAAAGCCTACTAATTATTCAGCCCTGAAGGAACTTAAACATTAATGTGGATTCCTGAGAATAACTTTAGACACTTATGTCTCTGTGTAGTAGCCTGTGTCAGTCCTGTAATGTCAGTCAAGAACAACCTTGCTTTCCTCAGAATCACTGAGATTTATCACACAGGTTTTATAGCCTTTTTCCAGACGAACCTCTGAAACCCATTTTTTTTTCAAGCAATACCTCTGGAAAGTTGCAGTTGGGCAAAGGACTGTCACAGAATCCCTGCAAGGTGCCCAGGCTGTAGTTGGAAGTCAGGTTGCTGATAAGGCATATGTCCACCCGGTCAGGAGTGATGTTGTATTCAGCAGCCATGCAGCTGGCAAGATCCACAGTGCTGCACATGAACTGGAAAACAAAGGTGGTATTAAGCTCCACAGCATAGAAGAAGAGAAGAAAACAAAATAGTTTATGTCAGTTTAAAAGCCCCTTGGAAATGGCTGTAGCAATGTGCAAAATACGCAACATGAAATCATCAGCTTATGTTTTACTGCATGTCCAGTAGCTACGTTTTTTCTCCCCCAAAATATAAATTAACAAAATCCAGGCCCCAGAGAACAGTCCATATCTCTCTGAGCCTGAACTCAGCAGTGGTGTTTGGAATCACAGCCAGAACACCTCAGTCTCAAAAGTGTGACTCAAAGCAGAGTCGTCACCGTGCCCATGAGCTGATCTCTGCTCTCGGAGCAGGAGGCAGCACCGTGCAGGGCTGGCACAAAGCCCAAGGAACACTCACATCCCACTCAGTATGGTGGGAGTTAAATAACACATCAGCCTTGTGCCAACCCTTCCTGCAGGGGTACACATCAGGTTGGCTCCTGTACTTGCAGCAGATGCATTTAAAGAAACACAAAAGGACCTGGGCACTAATCAGTACCAGGCATAAAATGGACTCTAGGGATGGAGCTGTTGGGCTCCCATTTCTTTTCTGTGCCCAAAAAGCACAGGGCACTGACCTCAGATGCTGTCAGTCCTAGGCAGGACTATGTTAAATTCAGTGGTTTTAAGGGTCACAATGCTGCAGAGAGCACCAATAAGAAAATAATGCAGAACTGAATGGATCAAAAGGAAATAATGGACATACCATGTTGACAAAGGCAGACAGAAAAACCAGGATAATGGCAAAGACTCCAACTAAGGTACTATTGGTCCTGGACTGTACAATCTTCTTAGAAAGAGTCTGGAGAGGAACTGGGAAAAGCTGCATGAGAGAAAAAAAATCAAATAGACGCATAAAATCCTTGTTTGTTTTACAGATGACAACCTGCATTTGAGCTGCTTGCATCCTTCTGCGCGGGTCTGTGTGGATGCTGCACAGGGGCTGGAGGACAGCGATGGGGGCTGGCAGCTCTGGGACAAGGGCGAGCAGAGGCGTGACTGCCTCATGGCAGCAGGCCCAGCTGGCTCTCCAAATCCACTTAGCCTTTCCTAATGGGAGTGATGGCTCCTGAGCCCACATAGCATGGCTTGCAGGGCTGTGCTCATCCTGTCGTGAGAAGCAGACCACAAGCCATCTGTAACTGAAATAGCCAGGAGCTCGAGCCTGGAAATTACTGGAGCAAAAATTCAAAAAAGCAGAAATGAAAATGCACGTCATGTCCCTTCGATGACCAAGGCGTATCGCAGGACTCCCCGGTGCCATTTCAGACACAGACTGGTAAAGAGCCAGCCCTGTGGTCTGTCAGACCCTCGGCAAAAGGCGCTGCAGAGGTCAGCTGGCCCCGGCTGGTGTGTGGCACTTGGTTCCACACCCACGGTGACACAAACCCCCGGGTGAGGGCGATCAGGGAGCTGCCGGCAGGGCCAGGAGCTCCCTGCTGATGGCCACTGCCCGCAGCCCTGCGAGCCCCGCCGCAGCTGCTGCATCGCACCGGTGCAGGCAGTCTGTGTGTGTGTGTTAGCCCTGCGAGCCCCGCCGCAGCTGCTGCATCGCACCGGTGCAGGCAGTCTGTGTGTGTGTAAGGGCACAGCCTGCCCGGCGCCATTCGCCGCCTGCCTCTCCCCTGCCGGGCCCGAGGCCTCGCTGCATTGCGCTGCCTGCAGGAGTGTCCGGAGACAGCCAGGGCAGCCCCCTCCCTTCAGGTGGCACCGCTGTGCCAGGGGAAGCTCAGGGCTGGAATGCCAGGAAACCCTCGAGCATTGACACGCTCCCAGGGGAGATTGTCGTCCCACGGGGCCCTGCCCCTCCACACCGCCGTGCCAGGGCAGAGGGGCAAACCCAGCACTACCAAAGCCTTTCCAGAGCCCAACTCTCCCTCCCTTACTCACTGCATGAATAACCAAGCCACTAGAGGGTATTTTTAGAGACACAAAGAAACAGCAGCACAGCGCCATGGCACTGCAATTTAACTATGACTAATGTTTCTATTAAAAGTCTTGCTTTTCCTTTTTATCCTTCACTCTTACATCTTTGGATATGCAACATTTTGTCAGTGCTGTGCTTCCCACACAGCAGCCCTGCAGTGTAATTACCGAGTGGTGGAGCGGCCAAGGCACTCATTAGTTGGTGACTTTTTACAGAGGCAGGGAGAGGTTGTGACCAGAGTTTTGAAAGAGTTGATTTCACCTGCTACCAGCACGTGCTGCAGGTGAAAGGAGAGGACAAGGCTCTGGAGGACTGGAGTAAAGGGGAAAGTGGGGTTCTAGCTTACTTGCACTGATTGAGGATTGATTGAAACGCACTGAAAGCTTATGCAATCCTTCACACTCAGTCACAGCCACCATAAAAGAAAGGAAAACACCTTTCTCTCAGAAATAAACCTTGATGACATAGAAATCCTTAGCTTTGTCAATAAGCCAAGAACCAAAATATCTCTTTACCCTATCATGTCTAGCTGCTTCCACACAGATGTCAGCTAGCAGATCCCTACTGGAACAGGGATACGGAAAATCCAATGGGGTTTTCCTCTGGTCTAGTCCCTATAGGATTTGGAAGGAGAAGGAGGACCTGTACTGCATTTAGACAGTTTTCTCACTAGATTAGAGCAGGACAGGGTTTCCTGCTATCTCTTTGTTTAGGCCTCAAGCTCCACAAAGGTATTCAGGGATCAAACCTCCATCTGTAATCTCTGGGAAATCAGGCACCTAAATAAAACTTTGGAGTTTTTTGTTGTGGATCTTGGCTCAAGCCCCTGCTGCCAACAATCCCAAGAAAGCCTGACTTTGAACCAAGCCTGAGATATCAAGCAAAGCGATCAGTGGAAGACACTAAAATTCTAATGAAAACATGTTTTCTTTGTATTAATCTTGGTTCTCATTACTTTGCAAACTAGGAAAAAATTTTAGGTCAGTAAACAAGTACAGCTGGGAAAAGTCCTGAAGAAGAAAGGCAGGCCAAAACCCATAGGAGGTCAGGGCTGCAGCTGAGAGTGCAACAACACAGTCAGGCCGTGCATCTGAGGAACCTCTGCCTCATGAACTGTCACATAAATCATGCTCTCCCCATTTCACAGAGGCAGGTGGATACCAGGAACACTTGCAGCTTTAAAGACTTCTATGATAGACATGGGAAACCTATGTCAGGTCTGACACTTCAGCTCCATTTTTGAGTGCTTCCTCCATAAAAACATCCACAAGTCAGGGGTACTGCACAAAAGCAGAAAAAAAAGAAAAGATGACTTTCCTTCCCATTTTTGAAAAAGCACCAGTAAGACCTCTTCTGTCCTCATAAAAGAAGCAGAATATCAGGACATTACAGTACAGTACAGTGAAAATCCAAGCAGCACTGCTGGTTGGCACATTGCTTTGTACTGTGCAAAGTGGCACTCAAATCCTGCCTGAGTGAAGAACAGGAGATCTGATGAAATGACAACTCCCAGCCTGCATCTGCACTACTGAGAAGGAGCTGAGAGAAAGGATGTGATCCATTTGGGCATCTGAGATCCATGTTTGGGCAGCTACACAAGCATGAGGTCACTCAGCACTCTTGAAATCCCGATGTAAAGAAAAATAACCACAATGAGAAAAAAGGAAATTGGATTGTCCAGTTGATTCCAGTTCACTCTGAGTTGAAATGCATAAGTGCAGATGAAGAAAGGGCGCTGCTGTGCAGGTGAAAGTACAAGTTTAAAAAGTGATTCAACAAGTAATATGTTGCACTGAAAATAATCCATAACCTCCAATCACTTGCATGACAAAATTGCTCTAAATAAAGCCCATTCTTTGGAACAACAGCTGATCTAGGAGAGAAAAGAAATATTTCTTCTTTTTGTCTTCTTAACATCTAGTGTGGGTATGGAAAACTGCTTAGATAATTGCTGTTATGTTGGAAGATGAGGTCTTCAAGGTCTGATTTTTCAATTTGTAATAAAAGCCTTTGAGTAATTTTAAAGTACATTAAGATGCTTCTGGAGTAGAAGGCAACATCTCCAGGCAACTTGATGTTGCAAGTCCATTTATGTAACTTATTTCACAGTGATTTATTAGTCCATTAAAAAGGTACAGTTTTCAGAGGGTTTTATTTTTCTTGATTGAGACAAAACCCCCAAATGCTTTAGGAGCATCTAGACCAACTTTTGGAGGCAAAGAAAGGGATAGGCAAGCTGCACCTTTGTAGAGCTAAAGAAAAGCTTAATTTCTCCTAAAGGATAACTTGAAATTTCTCTCCTATGTGATCCCAGAACCATGCAAGAAGTTGAATTCTACACAGTAGTGTAGATGCCAGAAGTTTAAGGATTTTGAGAAAAAAACCACACACTTGGTAAGTTAGTAGCAAAACAGATGTCTGTCAGCAGAGTATTTGAGAAGAGACCCTGGTTCCCATGACCTTGGACTCTACTGGGAAGGGACACCACCTCACAGTGGCCAAGTCTTCATGGAGCATCAAAGCAAAGAACTGGAACTCTCTTGTTTATTACAGCTGAAGAAACTTGGAAAGCCAAGCTGGCTGTGCTGGCAGTTCCAGCATCAACTTCTAGTCCGTGGAGAATTTTATAGTGGAAGATAATAATGACAGCAAAAGAAAATAAAACATGATCAAGCTGTTCAGAAAGAGCCTGCTGGCCACTGTCAAAGCCAGAGATGGAGAGGCCAAAACAGGGAGGGAAAACCTCACATGAAAGCTGGAAAGAGGAAGAAAAAAGAGACACTTATCATGTAGCAGCACAGCAAACAGTCAAAAGTTATGCTTATGCTGATGTCCTGGGGTGGACACCTGCTTTCATACTTTGTGTGGAATGAACCACTGGTATTTTAAACACATGCTCTCCTATCCCACGTCTGAGTGCGAAACAAAGCAAACAGTGCTGACATCCCTGGCTTCAGGGAATTTCACCTGAAGGATCTGTAAAATTGCCTTCCTTCTGTAGTGTATAAAAGTGTTTCCTGGAGCAATGTGGAGTACAGAAATAAAGTAACACTTCTTTTCCAAGGGCTGGGTAAACCCTTAAAAATCAAAGACTTGTAACACCAAGATCCTGGATGACAGAAGTGGGCTGCAGCTATCAGGAGCTGCTGCCATCAGACACAGAACTGACAAGCTAGAAGTACCTGTTCCCTAAACAAGCCATCTCATAATCAGGTGCTGTCAGCAGAGGCTAATTTGCAGCATTAAGAAGGGACCAGAGCTAGAAGGCCCAGTATTTTCAATATTTGCAATCTCTGCACAGAAGCCACACTGGATGTTATATATGAGCTTGTGGGGATGAAAACTCACTGTTGGAAATGTCAGGGGCTTCAGAAAATCCCATTAAATTCTGATGTTATTCTGAATTCCCTCTGATGTCTTGTGCATCCAGAGCCTATGCACTGAGGCAAAGCCAGCCTAGAAACAGTTGCAGGCACCACTGAACAGACCTCTTCTTCTGAAAGATCAAGGCAAAGAAAGCAAGAATGAAATCTGCCTACTGTCCCAGGGACAGAAAAGTCCTGTGTGCCTTTTAAATTAATCAGTAATTAAGATCAGTAATAATTTTAACCAAAAAGCCCAAACCAAAACCACAGGATTTGAATGATGACAGAAGAACCGAGTGCTGCTGTCAGTATGTGGAAGTGGCCTGTGAATGCCAGTGGGTGACAAACAGCCCTGGGCCTTGGAATCTGGCTGGTTGTAAGTCAAGCAGCTTGGGTGCTCCAGAGCTCCAGGCCTGCCCCAGCTCTCATCCCAGCAGAGCCAGTGAGTTGGGGTGGCCCTGCTTGGCTGGCAGAGTGCTGGGGTGGTGCTGCCAGAGAGCTGCAGGGTGAGGAGGCAGCACAGCTCGGCACCGAATTCCCAAGTTCTGTGTGGCTGTGACCAAAATCTTGTCACATTGGTGGTTAATTAACTGCTGACCACATTAACTGCTGATACCAGTTTACAAATGAGTGATTTTTAGTAGCATCCTCAAGTGCAATGGACACACCAAGTACCACCAGGCATCCGTGGGTGCCATTCCCCAGCTCAAGGCACCCAAGCCTTCCCATCAGCAGTGTTATTTCTGACTCTACTTCTGGTAAACAAGCAAGACCAATGGGATGCTGCACTTACAAACTAGGTTCCCTTTAATGTTGTCATAAGGCCAAAGGAAACCCTGGGAGCGAATTGTTAAGTTCAAATAGAAATTGAAGCTTCTTTCACTGGGAACAGGCTGCAGCTCTTATTATATGACAAGGCAAAGTTTAATTTCTAATCTAACTTTAAAGAAATAAAAAATACATGTAAGGTGCAAGTCTGTCAAGATCACCCACATTCAACTGTTGAAAATGGCAGAGAGAAGATAATTAAAGTGAGACAAATCATCTGCCTGACATTAGCCATTATCCCACTGTTTCTTCTGCAGGAGACATAATGCTACTGAGTTATTTTGTTCCAGGCACTGAGGAACAAAGCTGAGCTTGGGCTAAGGAACCTGAATCTGAGCATGTTTCATGTTCAGACACTCCTAGACTAGAAGGATCCCTAAAACTGAAACACATCAATGTTTTTAATAGGAACACCTTTGAGTGAAGTAGATGAGCACAGCACCCTTTCCACCGTGCTCACTGCCAATTTACCACAGGCTGACAAGAAGAATTAATATGTTTTTGGACTTCACACAATGTATTTCTTTTCTGATCAAAGCCAGCTACAAGAAAGAGCCCAGCAAATGTTGGAAGCTCTGTACACTCATCTGAGAAAGGCTGATAAAATTCTATATGTTTATGGCTTTTACTTCCCTACAGGATATTTTTCCTTGATGATATTCTGCTTCTGATTATCTGCCTACCCAAACACGCATATGCAGCAGGGGCCAGTACACAGGCGACTCTGCAGGAAGTTTACAGGGAGGAAATGAATGGTCAGGGTTTGGTCCCACATTGGAAAATGTGCTCTTCTTATATCAATATGAGAGTGTCTGCAGGGGACTTAATAGACATGCAGATCCACAGAGTGATTACTTCTTGCTGAGCTACAGAGATGCCAACCCTAACATCTGTTTGCAGTTCATTCTGCCTTATCAAAGGCTTTTTCTGTAACCCTTATCACATAGTGTGGAAAGGATGGCTAACAAAACACACTCTGTTAACTGAAGAAGCATATTGCTGATCTTAGGCTGAGGACTACAAAGAAACCACAGTACTCACCTTTACACAGGAGTAAATGACTGAAACAAACACCACTGTGGTCAGGATCAGGAAACAGGTCAGGTAAAAACCCAGCATAAATGTAGAGCTGAAATCAAGGAGAGGTTTGGTTGGTTTGTTTTGGTGTTTTTTTTGTTTGTTTTTGTTTTTGTTTTTAAATGCACATTGTATAGAATAGCTACAGCTCTGCTCTCCAGAACACATTTGTACAAGCCATGACACACTGCACAGGCTTTCCAATTAGGATAGCAGTAGGAGACACGAGGTGCCTTGAATACCAACAGATACTCTGGCCTATTTAGAATTATTCAGGCAGGCTGCAGAACAGAGAATGCTGCATCTTTTACAGCAATCACCTTCCTGCTGGGGTGACAGAGGTGGGGCTGAAAGACATTTCATGCACTAGAGGAGGTGACAGAACAACTTGTTGTGGCAGTCGGCCCCCAGCTGGCCGTGGTCAGGGCGCCCCTGGGAAGGAAGGCAGGCTGAGTGCTGAAGTGCAGCTGGGTGGGAATAATCTCAGTGGGAATCACTACCTGTCTTGCACAGGGAATGTCTGTGCAGCACCACTGTCTGTGCTCTGTCTCATGCATGGGATGTGAGCAGCCACAGCGTCAGGATAGTCAGGGATAACAGCCTTATCTTGGCCAGCTTGAGAGGTTCCTGCTCCTCCCAACTTGGAAGTACAAAGAGGATTCCAGGGCCAACTTTGTACTGTGAATTTTCATCTGTTTTCCTCACAAAGATATTCAACACCAATTTCCCGGGGATTGGTCTCTGTGTGACAGGATAGGACCCCTCCCAGGAGTCAGCCTTGTTCATAATCTAAAGGAAGTATTCTTGTGATGTGACACTGAGGGCAACAACACCAAAGCCAGCTGGTCTCTGTGTTCTCTCATGACTACCAAGATAATTGTACTTGCTAATTCACTGTTTGAGCCTTTTTTGAAATTCCTTAAAGCTATTCCTCTTTATCATAATAAATTGACACTGACATTCTGCCTCTAGTTTCAAATTCAGATTCCACAGTGTGTCTTTCATGAAGCTCTGATGGTGACACACGTGCACCTGTGGTTTCAGTTGGTGTTCAACTGCTACCTTCAACAAAAGACAAAAGCTATGTAATTGAAATATAAGGGAAAACAAAGCAAAAGGTGAAGGGAAGCATATCTGACCTGCAGTTAAAATATAGAATTTTATTTACTCTTGTACCAGATCACCTTTCAGGCAGGCCAGGCTGACTAAGGACACTTCAGAACTTGCAAAAAAAACCCCAAATAAACAACCATCCTCCTTAGGGGCAGCATGGAAGGAGACTGAACAGCACACCATTTACACCCCACTGCCGTAAGGGATTGGCTCCTGCATAATACAAAGGAGGCAGCCATATGGCTGCCACACATCAGAAATTGTCAAGTTGTCATTGAAATGTTAAACTGGAGACAGCGTAGTGGCTGCTTAGGGAGTCTGATGAGCAACACAAGGCTGGTAGAGGGCCTCTGCAGGTGTGGGATAATGACAGCAATATCCAGAAATCCAAAGTGTAAGCCCTTGTTAAATTAGTTATTCTCAGAGAACATTTCTGGATGCAATTAACAATGGGAATTATCTAGTTCAAATTGTGAGCCTCTTTCAGCTTCCCTTGCAGTTTCCCAAAGCAGACCTGTCTGTTTACACAGTGCATTTGTCCTGATGTTATTTTGCTGATTCAATCCTTCTGTGAGCACTCCTGCCTGGGAGAGTGAACGACAAACATCAGACTACGTGTTGTTCCTGTGACCTTCCAAATGTCTGATCTGAACGCTACAAACCAATCTCTACTCCAAAAAAGATCTGTGGTGGGAACAGACGTAGAAAACAGTTGTAATGGCATAAAATAGTGCTGGAGATCTCTTTAGGGACAACTTTTTGTCTTCTTGTAAGGAAGATAAATTTGGAGCATTTTCAGAGCTTCTGTGCTCTTCAGTTTAAAAATTACTAACTCCAAATTTATTTCCACCACAGCACTGCTCAGTGAATGGTGTATTATTGCTACTAAACCAGAGCATAGGAAATACCCACATGCTGTATTTTTAAGTGACTTTTAAAGAACTCCTTGAGAAGAAGTCCCATTTCTGCAGAGCTCACTGCTGGAAAAGATTCAGTGAGTTGTGCTGTGCCTTGCAGACAAAGCTGCAGACCACTGAAGTGGGCCAAGAGCACAGTGCCCCACAGCCCTGAGGGGCTTAGGCCATTCTTGCCTGGGGGAAGAAATGACTGCAACCCTTAAACCTGGAGCAAACCACAAGCTCAGGCATGTGCAGCTCAGCTCCCTCTCTACCTCTCTTCTTGCCAAGCTGCTCTGAGTCCAGAAGAATAAATGTATGAGAGGTCGTGCCTCATTTGCTAAGCAGACCCTGAGACCTCAGTGCTCTGAGCAGTGAGGCTGTGATGGGATGTTTTCACCTCCCTGTCCCTGTCCCACTGTGTTTTGACAAGAGGACAGCCCAGCCTTGTGCTGTGAGGGAGTGCTACGCCTTGGTAGGCAATTCTTCCTACTCAGTGATTTTTGTTTTCCACAGGCTTATAAATATGCTGAACTGAATTTCCTTGAGATGGAGGTAAATTATAAGAGAAATCACATCAGGAAAACAGAAATCCTCACATGCCAGTGAGGAGGTTTTAATCTGCACTAGAAATGAGTGAAAACAATAAGCACCATGCATCACTTGAGCATGAATTATTTAAGGATGTTTCTTTTCCCCTTGGTGTTCTGAATTTTCAAGGAAAAAAAAACAAAAAAAAAAGTAGGCTGGAATAGAAGAGGGGAGCAGATGGGAGCAAAGGGATGAAAGGGTACTCACTGTGGCACGATTATGATTTGAACAAAGCAGATGAAGAGGAAGACTAGGGAGGCACAAGCCACATAGGCTCCAAACCTGTCATCCACCTGCTTGGAGTACTGCAAAAAAAACCACAGTTATGTTAGTGGGAAATTTGGCTGGCTGCCTTCTCTCCAAAAAAACTTCTTACTTGGCTTTTGTCTAGATTTCTTGGAAAGCAGTGCTGGTAGGAAACATTCCCAACTCCCCTTCTCCCCCCAGGCATTTTTTAAGGGCTTGAACAGGCCCAAAGGCCAGGGAAGAAACCCACAGAGCTGGGTGAAGAGAGGATTCCCCAACTGCTCCTTGCACGAGAGGAACAGAAATGGATTAACTGGGACCAAGATTCTAGATCACTGTCATCAGACCTAAACTTCTTCCATGGGAAGTTTCCTCCAAGAGGGACAAATGCTGCTAATGAGGAAAGCTTGCATTTGGTGCACATGACTTGACTTGTTCTAATGACAGTGAGAGGCTGCTGTGGTTTTCACACAGCCACTCCTTCCAACTCCTTGTCAATGTTTCAGCCACGTGGGAGCTGCATCCCATTCCCAAAGATGCTTTATTTAGCTTGAAGCTCGGTTCTCAGCACAGACCATCTCAATGTTTGAACCACAAAATAAAAGGTGCTCTGAACAGGTGAACTGCTAATTTCCCTGGCAGTTTTCAGATGGAAAATTGAAGAGGAGGAGTGGGGGGAAATTACATGCTCAAGCTTTTATCCAGTTCCACATTGATTCATTGAACAGCTGTAAATCCTGAAAAGCTCTTGCCTTTGTAATAGATAGTCATTCTTGTCAAGGAAAGACTGTTTCTAAATAAAATTATAAAATAGTGCAAACTTAGGAAGTTTTTTCCAATGAATAATGAATTTAACCCAAAGACCACTCAAGCATCCTAAGGAACTGTGCTTGAATAAAAAAATTAAAAAGCATTACTTTCTTTGTGCAATTAAAACCACCATTTCTTATGGTACCTTTAATAATGTCATCCAGCTACCTCTAGACTTAGAAATTAGACTTGGAAATTTAACTTTGCAGCCATCTAGAGCTGATGGTAGCTGATAGTCTCTATCATATAGTCAGAGAAATGATCTTTGCCTCACAGCAATATCTGAAACCAAATCAGGAAGAAATCAACTGCTCATGAGCTTTAGGTCTGTTACTCCCCTTTCTCACATTTGTGGGATAGAGAGCTATTTCTTGCTTAAAATGGGCTCCCAAAAATATTCAGAGTACGGACTGCATCCCAATGAACCCTAATAGTACCTAGGGCCAACGGGCAGGGAAAAGTCCCTCCAGAGGTGTTTCAGAGCTTAGGCAGGCTGAAGTGGATTTCTCCAGTGATTTGAAGGAGATAAGGGGTGACTCAGTTGACTCAAGATGGTTTGGAGTCTAAAGCTGGAGAAACAATCTGGTTTATTCTGGATTCCCTTTACTGCTTGTCACTGCATATTCATGTGTGTCTGATAGAAATGGCTTTGTTTTCCTGGCCAGTGCTCCCTTCAGATGACTGTGATTCTTTTAGGACAAGTTATATTAAGGTTTCTATGAAGAAGCATGGATTTTTTTGAGATCACAACCCCATCTCCAGTACCCAAACCATAGCTTAAACCCTAAATATAAAAGCCTGACCTTCTGCAGGAGAATTAAAACTCCTAGCAAGCCTGCCTGATGCACTACAATGGTTTTTGGACAACGTTACCTTTTTCTCCAAGTCAGGCTCCCTGAATGTTAAGAGGAATTTGCGCACGTGCTCGGAGCGTAACCGGTCGATGCTTCTGGCGTCGATGGCCCGGCCCAGAAACTCATCCACTTCATCCTCTGGGTTCATGCTCTCCTGGGTACTCCTGAGGATGTCATGAAAAGGGAGCATAAGAGCACAAGATAATTTCTGCCTCTGCACCGTGTGTTATCACTGCAGTGTATAATGAGCTGGAGGTTAATGGCATTTTGCTTGTGACAGCTTCAGTTGGGGAAGGGGCTGGGAGCAGAGAGGGGAGTGATATCAGCTCCAGAGCTCACTGCCAGTCCCGAGTCACTGTTACAAGGCTTCTACTTATTTGCCCTTTTTCTACACTTCATCTATTTCCTTGCATTCAGGTCTCATTTCCATCCCCTATTCTCTAACACCACTGGGTAGCCTCCTTCCCCTTGTTCTCTGACTTACTCTTCCCTGCACTGCTGTGCTCTTGTAGCTGTCTGTGCCTGCACTGAAAAAATGATTTATGCATCCAGTCATATTTCTTGCTTTCTAATAATTTCTGTAAATATTACTATGAAAATTTCTAAACTTGAACAACTCTCCCTTTTTGAGAAAAAAATGTTTACAGAACAAAAGTGGGGAAAAAATGTGGCCTGACTCCCCTTCACACAGTTACTTATGAGTATGAAACATAAAACAGAAAGAAAAATCTGTTTACAAGACATTTACTTAAGGAAAGGTTGCAAAAGAAAAAGGCAACAGAAGAAAAAAAATACCAGTTAGATTCTGCTTTCTAAATATGTTGAACAAGATTATAATCTTTTGTGTCACTGTTTTTCTGAATCTCTGCTATAGTTTCAGAAAAATGAAGCTGAGAAAAAATAACACTGTAAACTCATTTGTCCTGAGGCATTTTGCACTGAGGATCAGGAAACCTGAAGCACCTCCTCAGATTCTAGTTATTTTTAAAATCTAACAGTATTTTAATGACTTGATGCTGTCACTTTAATGGCCTGCCCTCCAACAAGCTATAGGCAGAAATTAAAAGCTAGTCCTGAAGTGCTGTTTTTCTGCTCTGCTTGCATGATTACCCAGGTTATCTCCAGGGTTTGCCAATAGTTATCCACTGAAATATGCCCCTCCCTTGCACTGGGGTATATTCCAGCGGATAACTATTTCTGTGTGCAAACCCCATGGTGGGACAGCAACTTAGGGCTCATGTTGTGTGACCCTCAGTTTAGGCACTCTGGAGGAAAAACCCTGGGATCTGACAAGCATGATGAAAAGCTACTCTGCTTTATTTCCCTGGTTTCATTTGTATTGCACCAGAGCTCACAATGCACTCTGTGTTGCAGCCAGCAGGCTCCCACAGGTAAGGCTGTGCTGAAAAGCAGCTTACAAACCAGAATGTGACTCTGTTTTAAAAGTTAAAGGTCCCTTTCCAAAAGGAAGGCTCTTTGAAAGCTTTCTGCAAAACTGGATCAGATTTTAAGGAGTCCTCTGTACCTCAACTCTTCTGTGCACCTCTTGGCAAGAGAAAAATAAATCAGGTCAGTCTGCTCATTTCCATTATTTCCATTCTACCACTCCTTGCCCAGCCAGCGAGTTGAATGTGTCTGCTCCTCAGCTGGGTCATGACAGCACACCAGTGGCATCTATTCAGTGGCCAAATAGCAATTACAAGCCTAGTTTTTCTCAAGGTCTAATCTCTATTTTAGCCAACCTCAGTATTTCAGAGGGGTTGGGGGAAAGAGTTTTTTATTTTTGGCTTCTAGAAGTTATTTAGTTCCTAGAAATTCATATAATTAGCTTTGAAAATAAAAGTGGTTTTTTCCCTACAAGGTCAGGACATTCAATTTACTTCCTCAGAGGAAGTACATCTGCTTGAGCATTCAAGGGGATGCTGCTTATTTTCATTCAGTCCTTGCAACGTCTTCTGGGCTCATAAAAATGAGCAAGGAAATCATTAGGCTTTGTATTTACAGAATGTCTTCCAAGGTCCTGTGAGTTATGTACACACTTGGGTCATTCACATTTCACCATTTCATACCATGCAGGGGAGATGTGAAGCGTTTTCTGCTGGAACTGAAGCAGGGTCAGCTCAGCATCTTGGCAAAGCACAGGCAAATTTCAAGTTCTAGTCTGAAAACGTCACTCAGGAAGATGTAAAGAGAAGAACCTGCCTGCTTGGTCTCTACCTTGGTTGCCTGCAGGTTTATAATAGGTTGTTTTACTGCTCAGGGTGTTTCTAGTACTTCAGTAGCCTCCAAGTTTGCAGGCTGTATAGAAATACCTCTGCTGGTGTTAAATTGCCTTGCTGGGACATTGGCAGTGGGCAGCCAGCCTCACACAGACTGCAGGGAAGCTCAGTCACCTCACACAGACTGAGCTGTTCAGGTGACTTTCACAGCCCACTGTACCCAAGCTAAATTACAGTACAGCAAGTTTGGGTACATCTGCATAAACATAATTTTAACTTGGCATACAAAAGTTCCCTGTGCTAAGGAGTGCCCTGGAGGCAGTGCCTGTAAGTCAGAGCTGAGGTATTGTCATAGACTAATGAAATTCATATGTCAAAATGCCTTTTGATATATTAATGGG